>OMNM01031540.1:27761-39210 GCA_900302745.1 Parablennius parvicornis
CTTTCCATGCACACAGCCGAAGAGCCACCCAATCCGACGGATCCTGACCACTAAGAAGAGCAGGCCAATGAAATATGCATGACATGAAAAAAAAGGCTGGCTGTCCTCACACACAGAAAAGACCTGCCTCCCTCTCTCAAAGCGTAAAACATTGATGGTGACGGCGGCGGCGAAGCAGCTGAACCACCGGATGGAGCTGAACCAGCAGAGGGTTAGCAAGTTCACATCTAATTCTGGACTGCACCCACAGGACCGGCAGCACGAGAAAAAGAGAAAAATAGCCGGGCAGTTCATACCCATCCTGGCAAGATCGCCGAAAAGCCGGTTATCGATTTATTTTTCCTTCCAATGCATCGGGGCTACACACACATTTTAAATGTGGAAGATCCCCCACAGAGTGAGATCAGTCTTTCTGATCGTGTGGAAACAGATTAATACTTGATGCTGGTAGTTAAAAAGAAAAATATTATCACGAGCGAGAACTACTTTGAAAAATGGCAACAACAATAAAAATGCCAACAGCATTTGTTAATCAAAAATGTGTTTCCCGCTGAGGACAACCAGGCTAAATGTTTTATACTCCTCAGGCCTGTTTTAATATTCACAAATAAATGAATAGCTTGTAAAGACACAATGACTCCCTCCCTGCTCACGCTTACATTTTTTTTTTGTTTGTTTTTGGAGTAGACTGTCATACAAACATGTTGTTTCTGATATTTATACAACATAATTACATGGCAGTTGGCCGGCGCTTGCACTGAAAAACCACAATTTGTTCACTTTTTTTGTACTTTTTGGTGTAAACAGAAGCATCACGCAGGGCTGAAGCTGGCCGCGGTTTAAAGGAGGACACAATGACTCAGCTTCTACCATTATGTCTCCCTCCAGGGAGCAGATTCGCTCTCATGAAAGCAGACATACTGTGACAAGTGTGGGTCGCGACCTGTTCCGTCTCTGCAGGTATGGACAGCTTCAGCATGTTGGGAAGATTTTATCGTCTGTAGTCTAACGGGAAAAGTTTGGTTTTTGGAGCGGTAAGTCTTGAATTAAATGAAAATTATTGTTATTATCAACTTTATTACATCTGAAACATTCAGATTGTTCACCTTGTCAGCCATTATCACATTATCGGTTGTGTCTAGCAATTGTTACCTCACAAATTCACAGTTTAAAAATTTGAAAAATAGATGGTTAATTAAACACACAAAAAAATTTTTTTTTTTATTTACTTATTTACTGAAGCTGAATTTAAAAAAAAAAATCATAATTAGTATTTTTTTAACAAAGACTGGGAAATACTGAGAAAATGTGATGCAGAGCAACAGTAGCTCATAAGCACCATGTTAAAAACTGCTTTTTTATCCGGAGATAATTCTTATCTCGACCCTCAATAGTCCTCTGCTAAAATTCGCTGCCCAACCCAGAATTAGCGGAAAAATTCACTACCACACCTGTAATTTCATAGCAGAATGCAAAGCAACGTGTCATTTCAGACAGAAAAATACTGAAAATACTATTAAAACTTCAATTTGTCTCCATAAAATACAATAAAAGTCATTATATTTTAGATTTATTGGAAATACATTGAAACCATCAATCTTTTTTGTTTCATCCTTTGCAACTTTAACCTATAAGTCATGGAAATCAATCTCACAATAGTAGGTCACTTTTTTCATATTTTAGTTTCAACACCAGGTAACCAACACCAAGAGATTCTCAATCTCGATGTGGTTTCGCCTGATTAAATAAAGGCAAATAAATACAAAAACACCAGAAGCTATAATTATTTGAAGTGGAAAGATGATTAACAAAACAACTAACTTCTCCATGTTATTCTACTTCCGTGAGCTGTCAGAATAACAACAATACTACCATACTACTACTACTACTACTACTTTTAATAATAATAAAACCTCAGTGACTATAGACCTAAGTTTTACTGGTGCTGGACATGTACATACAATATTTGAATCACTTTTCTCCTACCTATATCCTAAAACCTATACCACTATAATACTTTAAATAAATTGGTAACATTCAAAGTTAAGATACCAATATGATTGACCTCTTTACTAATAATTGAATGAGGGTTTTTAACTACTCTTGAGACAATGTTGTCCTGTTTGAATTTTGTTTAATTCATATATAGCAAGAACTTTTTGACCACATGAGTGTCAGAAATTTAACAGAATGAATGAAACACATATTCATTTTTGATTAAACCTGCTGTTTCTATCAACGCTCAACTGCTAGAGTGTAAAGTTTTATCTCTCATGCATTAGTGAGACTCATATTCATTCAATAAATAGAGAATAGACCCTGGAAATGTTCAATCCCTCGCTGGCCAAATGCAGAGAAACCTAACCAGCATGTTTTTCATTGTTGGTGAAAACTTGACTTTGTTGAGAAAATCAATATAGGCAAAGGAATAATATGCAATCTCCACAAAGAAAAGCCCTCATCTGAAATGGAACCCTGGTCTTCTTGCTGTGAGATGACGCTAATTATCTGTTTATGTATGGGCAGAAAATGTATTACGTCATGCATATGTGATACGATTTCTGAGTTCTTCTCATTTACAGACGTGCAGATCAATAACTAAACAGTATTCCTGAACATATCATTACTATTCAAGATACCACATGCTGGTAAAACCTCCCCAGATATAAGAGCTTCTTACAGAGGATTTAATCATATCAACAACGCATAATTTACTTTAATCCACTCTCCATCTTAATCCCAAACCCTGAACTAAGTGCAGATCAGCACAGCAACTTCCTTCTGCTTCCTTACAAACAAGAGTAACGTGCGCCAACGTCTTGTTTGACTGTCAGAGACTCAGAAAAACAGAACAATCACATCAGGCATGGGTTTCCAGCGGCAAAAGGGAAGACTGACAAGCAGCATCTGCCCGAAACACACACCGTCAGACGCCACAAACAAAAGCATTGTTCTTAATCTGCTTGTTACACTTTTATCGGAACACTTTGCGAGCGCTCACTCGACACACACACACACATACTTGCGGTGCGGGGAAAACAAACACTCCTGTGATCTGCCCTCTGCGAGGCTTTGCGGGCCGTGTAACCTCCGTCTATCTCGACAAGAGTCGACCTGGAAACAGAACAAAGACCCGGCTCCTCGCCTCGCATTGTTATTTCGCAAAGTCTGATAGTCACCACGAGCAGGATTAAGCACACACCTACACACACACAAACACAAGAGGCTCAGTACTCATAGGTTGCCACAGGCTCGTTTTGATTGTTTTTTTTTTTTTTCTTCCCCAAAGCAACATTGATCTGATTCAGGAGTCAGACAGAGAGCTATGAGGGTCTGGCTGTGAGCAATAAGCACCACTTTAAACACGTCATTAACCCAGCCGGTGAAAGTTGCACCTGAGTCAATAAAGATTTAAGCTGTCCAATGAATGTGGCCTCTAATTATGCTTAGTTTAAATGCCATGTGTGGGAATTTGAATTAGCCACTCAATAGTTACAAAGATGCAGGTTATGGGAATAAATGAAGGCCAGCAAAAAAAACAAAAACACTTAAAGCTTTGTGTGTTTAAAGTCAGAAAATCACCACTGAAACTGAGTGAAGGTAGAGAATCACAAATCTGGATAAACATTCAAACAATATAATGAAAGTAAACCAAACTAACACAACAAAGTAAAATATTATATAATTTACCACAGAAGTTAATGTGAGATTGTTATGGCCCTGTTGTTGTCTGACAAAATGTCTATATCTTCACCCTCAGTCGGGTGGGATCAGCTGTGACAATTTGCTGTGACTTAGTCACATACGAACGGTCTCCTTTTACAACGAAGGCAAGCTTCACATTTGTACCACGCCATCGTTAAAATGGTCCAACGCACAGGACAGGAGTGTGCAGGCCGGCGCTAAGCAGTGACATTAACCGCCGTGTAAAAACCGGATTTTAAAGCTCGGGCCACGACAACAGAGCACCATGTTTACGGGACTACTTCTCTGTTAGAGTGAAAGCGGCGGCCTGATAAGTCACATGTAGCCCTGAACCAATGACCTGTGTTAAGGAGGCGTAATTGTCTTTTTACAGCGTCTCTAAATCTGTCCTTGCCTTCCCGCTGGCTGGATCACCCCGGCCATGCAGACTCGGGTTGCTTAGCAGCAGCAGCAGCTGTCCTCCACTTGTTTCTTTTTGTTTTGTTGGGGTTTTTTTTTTTTTTTTTTTGACTGATGGGCAACAAAGTCAGCTCTTTTTTTATAGTTCCGGTAATATATAGTGCTATCAGTGCAGAGTGGCTTTAACAGTGAGAGATGGGATGATGAAGGATGGCACCGGTGCTGAGGTCTTTCCTTTTAACGACACTCTGCACTTTATGAGCACAAAACTTCAATGCTGTTTGACGTTGTTTATTAGATATTAATGGGGAAAAACTGTTTCAACACCACTGCATGTGTGTGTGTGTGTGTTTGTCTGTACCGACCTGCAGCCATCTGCATGTATCCGGCCAGAGTGCAGATCCTCCGCTCGCATCCTCCGCTGGGCAGGAAGATGGTGATGATGGCCAACAGGGAGCTGACGGCCAGCAGAGCGCAGCCTCCCGAACACAGCACAGCGCTGGTCTGAGGAAAACACACGACAACAACAACAGGTTCTTTTTTAGTGCCAGCGAGGCAAACGTCACAATGGCTGACCCACTTCCATCGTTTTCACCGGCAGGAATCAAAGCAGAGTGCAGCCCATGAAAATGTTTTTGACATGTTTGGAAGTGAAAACATTTTTGGGGAAAAAAAGCCTCTTTCTCAAGTTGTGAATACGACCATGAAAGAAAAAAATAACGTCGACAATTCAACTAAGTGTAACCTTCTTCTGCTGAGAAAGTATCTTGCGTTGCAATAATAAACAGAAGAAAAGTTCAAGTGAATGTTACATTATTTACATTATTATGTCTCTAATAGCAGCTAAGTGACACTTAAAACCTATTACTGATAAAATATCCTCAAAACCAGGTGATATATCGTCTTTATGAACATAAACAAAGTTGTTCTTTCTCCCAGCGCTGAGAGAAGATGAGGTTTCAACACACCATCTAAGGAGAAAGTGGGTTAATGCACGAATGCAAACATGCCAACTACCGTCACTCTATTTTCCATCTCCAGCCAGAGTATGAAAAGTCATATGCAGGACGATCTTGCCTTGCACTGTGTGTTGTGTCCAGCTACGCTTATGCTGTACGTCCTTCCTTTAACACAATATTTCAATCAGATATAAAAGGTGTTTTTTATTCGTGTCATTTGGGTCATTTTGAGGTAGATTTTAATGCTTTGTGGTCATTTTTATCATATTGATGGCTTTTTATTTGTGATTTTTTTCTGACAAAAGCCCTCAAATAATTTTCAAGTTCTGTTTGAAGTGGAACATTTAATATTCACTACCTGGGTAGAAAAGTTGTAAATGTTACCAACTTCAACCAGAGATTTGGATAATATTAATTCTTTATCTGCAAATGTTCTGAATTTTGGATTTTAAACATTAACTCTGCAAATTTCGAGACTTTTACAGGAACAATGCAGTCATTTACTCAGAAAACAGGAATATGGCAAGTCCTGTTTTTAAATGTTTAATACAACAAACAATAAATCAAACAAATGAAACATTCATGAAATGCAAAACACTTATCAGGAATTGTTGGTCCATGCATTTTACAATAGTTCATGATAATGTGACTCAGAAAGTATTTCAAAAATACATGTGGATATCAAGGTTAGTACAGTCATGATGTAAATGAAAATATTATGTAATTAGCATGCCTTTTCTACAAGGTGCAAAATAAGCTGATACTGAAATATGCACTCTTTTTGGTTATTTATGAAATTTAACAAGTTCCTTATACTTATTGAAAATCTTTATGAACTACTTCTATAAAAGGATGTAATGTGTTTCAATATTACAATATATAGAAAGAATAGAGGAATTTCTTGGTAAAGTTGTGTAGAAACACAAGTGAAGACATCTCCTCAGGTCTCCAAAGTCATGAACTGAGCTTTAATATTTGAACTCCACAGCTCATTGTTCAATAACAATCTGATTGTGATATTGTTTTTTGGTTGATAAAGGCTTTTTCTTGAATGCAGATCAAATTCTGGTCCTGTAACATGATGTCGGTTCCTGGAAGTTTATCACCTGAAGAATTTCCTGTTCATAATTCAAACCACTTGCATCTTTTTTAAAAGATATGGTCATAATTTCAAAGTCAAAGTCAGTAACCTTTTCAACATTTCTAACAATTTCTTCCACATTATCAAGAGTAAATTTGTGTTTCACAGATGAAAAACATGACACTTCCGCTTCTACACTATGTATTCTGTTTTTCTTTAAATAAGTCTTTTGTTTTTGAAGTATTCATTGTTTTGTTTTTGTTTTTTCACCTTTCCTATTGTCTTTGCTCTCTTGTCCTGTCTTTGTCACATTGTTCTCGTTTGTTGATGTGAAGTGCTTTGGATTGCCTTTGTTCTGCCGAAGCATCTGTCACTCCCAGTCAGCACAACAGCGTGCTTGATTGATGCGTCTCATTTGAAACTATAAAAACATACGGAGAATTGCCACCAGAGGCACTGGACACATTACAACAGTGCAAGTTACAATATGTCAATTTGGACCATATGCCCCATGTGCTTCTGGAAGCACATTCAGGGTAGGTTTCGGCTTAATGCAGGGCAACAGTACGAGACGGTACTATAAAAAGTTATAACAGGGCATTAGAAGAATCTCAACAATCCATTCAAGGGACATTTTAAGTTGTACGTTGGTCAATTTCTTACTTATCAGCAGATTCTATTGTAATTTGACTAACATTTTCAATTTGTTATTTGCAGTTTGAAACTTCACTTCAAACTAAACGCTGCAAATTACAACCAACAAAATGAAAATATTATTAAAGCCTGTGAACATTTGAATAGCAAAATTTTGAAAAATATTAAAATGTACCTAATAAAGTGGTGAGTTTTTCTCATGATGTTGAGATAAGATGGTGTCTATTCTTATATACTGTAAATCAGGGATGTCAAAAAAAGGGCCAGTGGACCAGAATCAGCTCATAAGATGCTCCAATTCAGCCGCTAAATCACCAGGCAAATTGTAAACATTTAGAAGAAAACATAGATTTTTTTTTTTTTGTTTAATGATTTCCTTAAGATTAGAAGACAAAACACAACAGAGACCCAAGCTGAGGAACTAGAATCAGCCTCAAAGTCATATTGTCAGAGTGAACCTGGACAAACATGCATGAAGCATCAGCAAAGCAGATGTTTTTTTTGCACCAGAAGATTTCATTAAAATTGGTTTAATATTGAGATCGTAGCAAGTCGTAAGCATCGTAGTAAGTTTCATCACATATACTCAGCAACAAAAACCAAAAACTAAAGTTTAAAATCAAAGGTTATTATGGCACTGTTTTACCAGTTTACCAGAATAACACATTCGGGTTGCATGTGGCCCCTGAACTAAAATATATTCGACACCACTGCTAAGAGCCAAAGTTGCAATGTCAGCATTATATTATCATGAATGTGTTGAACTGATATACTAGAAAATGTTCAAAAGCTCTCGAGGTTTATTAAACTGTATTCATGTATTCATGTATATGTATGTATGTCAAAAATAACGCGTTAATCAAATTAATTGATTTGAAACGTTAAATTCGTGTGCTCATGTTTGTGTGTATGTGTGTGCGTGAGCTCATTCGCGTGTGAATTACGTCACATAATTGTACATATTTATCATGTAGTGAGAACATTGTTGCTACAGAAAAATAATAAAGGTAAGAAGGCGTGGTTTGTTCTGATCATCGTGTGTGATCTCAGTAACAGGTTAACAGCTCTCTCAGCTGGAAAGCAGCACTGCAAGGCCAAACGAGATGCCATTGGTATTCATTGCACCTTCATTTATCCACACGCACACGCACATGCACGCACACACGATGCATGTAAAAGAAGAGAATCAGCAACAGGAAGTAAACACACAGAACATTTATTCACAACTTGTCCAAAACTACCAACTGTAACTGTTGTCACATTTGTCTTTGTTTTTTTAGTTGCAAACTGTATTTTTCTCCTGCTGCGAGGAGGTTTGGATCTTTGTGTCTCCTGTCAGAGATTTGAGAGACTCCATGCTCTCATCAATGTGCTGAACTGTCCTCACTTTGTCCCAGACGGGGCGCTCTACTGGGCGACTGGCAGCCAAGTTTAAAGCCACAAAGCACTCGAGCCCTGAGAAAGAGAGTGTGTGTGTGTGTGTGTGTGTGTTTGTGTTTGTGACAACCTGTGTGTCTCCATGGTGCCTGTTTTGATCTGCATAGCCTCTCCAACCGACTCGCCAGCTTCAAGAAAGCTGCCACACATCCTCCTCGACACTCCCTGCGTCTTTCTTTCTTTTTCTTTTAAAAAAGGAGTGCGACAAGTGCGACGCAGGAGCGCAGTCTGCAAACAGCGCCACATTAGTGATTAGCATGCAGGCGTGGGCGATCACAGAGAAATGTCTAACATGCGCGAGGGAATTACAGCCCTAAAACATGTGTCATTATGCATGTCCCTGAAGTGACTGACGTGAATGGAAGGAGGATGAAAGCAGAGCGATTTCCATGCCTGACAGAAGATTTAATTAGCTTGTTCGGGGTGTTTGGCAGAGAGGCAGAGTGGGGCGCTCCGGGGAGGGCAGGTAGGGGGTACCAAGGTGCCATGATGCCGCTGGTGGCAATGACCAGGATTATTCCTTGACCTTTATTTGTCCAGGTGTTTTGAAGGCGGAGCGTGTGCCGGGCTCTCTCCACAAACGACCAGCATACATAACCAGAACATTTGCACACGTTAACATGTGGCTCACAGATCAGCTCCTCGAGAGCTGGGAGTTAAGTGCCTTGCCCAAGGGCACCTTGACCATAGCAATTAAGTGACGGGGAGAGAGCGGGCAGGAGCGGAGCAGACAAGTGAGAAACATTAAAGGTTTAATTTGATTTGATCTATGATTCAAATGTCATCATTATTCAACAGAGTGATCATTTGTCCTCGGCGCTTCAGCGGGGCGCTGAGCGCTCGCATCCTGCTCAAATCCTGCACTTTTCATGATGGCTGCTGTACGGAGGCCTGGAGAGATCGACACATCGCCCTGATGGAAAACACATGCAGCTTAAACTAAGAACGCATCTTGTAGAACAGAAGAAATAAAGATACAATAATAACGATAATAATGGAATTCAAGACAGAGCTTAGTACTTGATCGTAGTCATAGAGTACTTCATTAAAAAGTAATGAAGTTAAGCTACTAATTACTGAAAATCTGAGTAAATAGTAGAAAGTATGTGAGACATGAGCAGAGCTGTCAGCATGAAGTTCAGTTGAAATTATATCAGTATGTGAAACTGTGTTATTTAGGAGTTAATTAGTCATTATTAAACTCTACCTGGATGTTTAAATGCACATGAACGCCTGTTTGTTTTTTGATTATTTTACAGATTTATGAATATATGAACCAACACAGCTCTGATAAACGACCAACATGCAGACCGCTCTTGTATAGTTAATCTATTGATTTCATAGGGCTGCGAGTGCATGACAGGTTTTGTTCAGGGGGGAAAAAAAAGACACTTTGCAGAATGCAAATTGCTGCAATATGACAAGTAACAAGTGAAGAAAAACTTCAGTAACTTCCCAAAAAATTTGCAGGAAAAAGTCCCTCAAGTTTTTGGTCCTGATGTGGCTTGGATTGTTTTGTGACTTTCTAAGTGGCTGTAGCTCAGCAGGTAGAGACGGTTTGAGCCTCCATCTTTCATTATCTATACCTTGATATGAAAAAAAACAGAGGACGCATTTTGTTTGCTCTGGAGAATTTGATTGGTGAGTGTACATAAATGGGGGCAGTGGACGGTCAAGCGTGACATCTCTTTATTTTTTACCAAAATGAGGTGAAGTTAGACCTCATCTAAAGACTTAAGAATGAAAAAAAAAGAACATTTATTCAGAAAAATGTCTTATGTACTTCAGGGAGTTTTCTCTGCACTAATAGCAGTGTGGGCTGAAGATATTAGCCTGGAAACACACGGGCAGACTCACCTGATTTGCCACTGAAGGTGTCAATCAAATCTGAAACACATCGATCTACTTTTAAGGCAAATAACACATTTTAATCCAGAGATAAACAAAATAATCAGTCAATTCATTAAACCTATACCCTCAAATATCTGCTATGAACTGATCATATAACTAGTTTCTATGCAGGACTGAGAAAACTATCTCTTAAGCACATGAACTTTGGACATATGTTACCTGATGTTGTCTTCAAGTTTAGAAGGTTATTGAAGGAGCCAGTTTGCCAACTGAACTGTGTGAAGGTACCTTTGTGTCACTTGTGAAAAGTATTTTAGTGTCAGTAGGTCAGACTGGATTCTACTGCGACACATAAATCACACAAACGCTGACGTCACTCGGCAGTAATGCTCCATAGTGCGACCCTGAAATGTTCACTCTCCAGCATCAAATAAATAATGAATCATGTCTATTGTCCAAGTGCAACATATACATAATTAAGTATGATTAAAAATTAAAATCAGCTTTTGACAGCCTATACATATACTCAAAAAACAGAGATATTTGTTCCTTCTCTCAGAGCTGAGAGTCATTGTTTTACTCTGCTTTTGTGTCATCTTCTTCCAGAAAATAGACTGGAGTTTCTCATAAAGTTGGAAATATCCCGGTCAGAACTAATATTGTTCTTGTTCCAACAGAGTGTAGCGTCAATATGGTATAATAGCCGCTTTTCACCTGATTTGTTTTGTCTTTTCAACACTATTCAACAAATGACAAAGCATAAAGACAATAATATCATCTACGTAGGTGTTTGTATTTGTCATAAATCAAATGGTTATGGTAATATTCAACAGGACTATCACATGTCGATATTGTGTGAATTTCAGCTAAAAGCAGCATGTCTGAAACAAAAGGAACTCGGGGCAGATTTAAAATGATTTTCAGTAAATTTCACTTTAACACAAATCATTAAGCCTCGAAATATTCTGGATTTACTACAAATCTTGAAATGTTTCAAGCTATGTCTGTTTTATCGTCTATCATTTTAGCTTATATTTTATGAGTATTTACAACACAGTATTGTACAATATTAGAAAATATTTATATTACGATACCAGAATTTCAAAACATCAAATTTTGGTTTTACATTTACTTAGTTTGGAGTCATAATTATCACAAAATGGAAAAATGTGGGTTGTTGCTACTGCTGTTGTTGCTGTTGTTGCTATTGCCTTTGCTATTGTTGCTGCTATTGATGTTACTGCTGTTGCTGCTGTTGCTGTTGCTGCTGCTGCTGCTGCTGCTGCTGCTGCTGCTGCTGCTGCTGTTGTTGTTGCTGCTGGTGGTGTTTTTGTTGTTGCTGCTTCTGGTGTTTTTGTTGTTG
>OMNM01031551.1:0-10723 GCA_900302745.1 Parablennius parvicornis
TTTGTGTGCTGCTCATTCTGGCCAGGTTTCATCCAGACTTTAAAAGCCTACCTGGCCGCTGCCTGATGCCATGATTCACCTTACAGCTCAAACTCTGCGGGCCGATGGGACGGGCGGCAGCAGGATTAATCTCAGACAGTTTTCTAATTGTGCTCCTCTGAAAGCTGCTCTCGCAGGTTGAGACAAATCCCCGGAGCTTCCAAGAAAATTCATCGCAAACTCCAACAGACGAACGACGACATCAGGTGTTGACAGGTTTCATATGGAGCATGTCAAACAGATATTAAGCCACAAATTCAAGAATTTCTTATCATGCCCTTCATTGAAACATAGAATTTGAATATTTAACCAATTACTGGGCAAGTTGAGTGATTTCTGCAATCCTCCTGTCCATGCATTATGGCTGGTTGATTTACCCCAAATTTATAGTTATAGCAACTTGTTTGATGTACATTTCACAATAGAATAATTACACACGGATTAAATGTTTCCATGCATTGTGTATTCATTCATTCAAAATGAAATCCATTTCTAAAAATGAAGACAATGTGCAAATCAGTACCCAGATGATTATAATATAATGCTTTTATTATATTAGATTAATTGCATTAAATTACAACATATTGTGCAAATACCTAATAAAAAATGTACTGGATGGCCACAAGAAAGAAGTGAAGAAAAAAAAAAAAATGCCCAAAACAACAAACCTACTATTACTATACATATACTTTATCTTTCCTCTCTATATATTGTTGTCAGTGGAGCACAATGCTAGCGATGCTAACAGCCAACCCCATATTCCCAATATTTCTCACATCTGAATGTGAGAGTGGATAAATTTGATGTGACAACTGGAAGGAGAACACGCTTGGAAATACTTGTAACTTGAGTTATTTTACACTAGCTCAGTGACACCGCCATGCTTGGATTGAGGCTAAAAGTTAAAATAAAATGAAAAAAAAAAGAAAAAAGAAAATGAAAAGCTTCCTGCTATGTTGCCCCAAGGAGAGATTCACACCCAGAAGATAATGTGCGAGCATGTGAGCAGCAGCTGGGGAAGTTTGGGCCAGCAGAGAAGTCGGCTACAGTGACCCGAGCCAGATGGGCTGCTGCAGTCGGAAGGTTTAATAATGAACGAGGCCGTGCTGTAACGGAAAGGTCGCTGACTTCAGTCCTCGGCCAGACAATCGCAGACTACTTTCACGTGTTCTCTCGTAGTAAACTTTAATGAGTCGGGAAAGGTGCCATCATCGTTACTGTCGGAAAGTAGAATCATCAAAGAGAGTCGAACAGACCTCGAGTGATAAAATCATCCTGACAAAGTCAGCCATGACACTGCTACTTTTCGCGTTAACAAGCTAGTAATTAATTACGATGAAATTAGTCATGTTGGTACTAAAGTTTCTGTCAGTGTAGCTCATTACAATTTTCATACTGTAACAACTTTAACAGAATTCACAGCTGCTGTCTCTTCATGCTCGTTAGGCTGTTAGCATTAGCATCAAAAATAAGTTGTTCAGTAATTTCCTATTTAAAGAAATAAATAATCCAGAATCAACTTGGAACACCTTACAGCAACATATAGGGCAGGGGTTGTATAATGTCGCTGTATTATGTAGTTGTATAATGGCAGCAGTAGCTTAGCTAACAGCGGACTGACACTGTTGGCTAGGCTAACTTAGGATACGTTCATGCTACAGGTCTTGGTGCTCAATTCTGATTTCTTGCTGACATCTGATTTCTTTGCGTGATCTTTCGTGCTGCACTTTAAATGTGACCTCCATCAGACTGCTGTGTGAACGTTATCCGACCCCAAAGTGACCCGCATACAAAAAAGAAGGAGTGGCGTCACATCGAGTACACTGTTCACGGAAGTAGATATGGATGCTACGCTGGTCAGCGTGTTCAAGTTTTGGTGCAATAGACAAAATCCACCAGATGATTGATGTTGAAGTTTCAAAATCAATTAGTTTTCCTCTAAACAACTTATCTCGAGATCCGAAGGTCATCTGTAAAATGTCATCCCCTTTCAAATGCTCTTTTTCACTCGGTAATTACCGTTAATGATCTTATTACTAACACTTTTTGGGGCCCATTGTTTTGCTTATAGCCAAAGATTTGAATATCTAAGGAGTAGGAGAGATCAGACCTCAAACCGTATCATCGCTGGACAAGCAAGAATACGAGCAAACAAGTTCATTGGGTCATATTAGCGAACGAATCACGTCTCAACACATTCTCCACGGAGCAAATTAAGGCGAATCAAGGAGGGAGCCTCTGCGCCGGGATCACCTTCAAATAAATGACTAATTAATTATTATCACGAGGAATGGCCAGTCGATGCTTTACTGAGAGTAAAAGTTAGCTTTGAGCCTGAATCAGTAATCACAGCAAAGGGCGTCTTCTCTTCTGGCTGTCAGTTTAGTTTCCAAGAGAAAAACACAAACCTGAGTTATATTGACAGTATTTGTGCTTTATTGATAAAGTTTCCCTCCATCCTGCTCAAGAGATGCAGGACCCCTGTTTATCCAAGGACGAGTGATTTTGTAACTAAATGAGAATAAAGATGCACACATCTGCTTCAGGGAGTAACCTCAGCCGTTATTGGACAAATATATGCAAACAGAAAATAATGAAAAGTTTCCACAAATGCGTCATGAGGGGTCAGTGAGTGTTGAAAAAGTACAGTTTTGTTGGTGTTGAATGAAATTCAAAGCTCAATGTGCGACATGTTCAAGGTTGTGACTACTTCCTGGAACAAGTGCATTTCTGTTATTTTATTTCAGACAGTCGGTCTTTGTATTTAAGGATAAAAACAAGAATTGCAGCTTCTTTAAAGCACCTTATAAACAGCTTGACCCCCTCAAAAAAAATAACACATAGGTGCAGGTTAAAGGATCACACTGACACATTTTTTTTCTATCTTTGTTATTTGAGACAAAGATTCAGTTGTCAGCTCTTTGCAGGAACCTCATCGTGCGTTTTCTGTAGCATCCGACGTGATCTTTTAATTATAATACTGTGAGCTGCAAAGTAGCACTGCCAGTTTATGCAAATGCAATCACGGATGAAATATGTCACAGCCTGGTGAGATGTGCGCTGTTTTGTGTGTTTGTTTTTTCTCCATCCAGCAAGAGATAATAAACTCATAAGATATAAAGGGGAATCTTAAGTCTGTTTCCCCCGCCTGTTGCCGAGGGCTGATCCCATCTTCCTCAATAATGTGAGTCTGTCTTGCAGCCAAGTTAAGATATAATGTGACCTGAGGTTGGCAGAGCGGTTTCCTGCAGGATGGATTAGAGAAGGAAAAAAAAAATAACCCAGTCTGTTTCTTTCGGGGATGGTTGAGCTTCAAGTTAGCTTTAAATTAGGATGCCGCTAATTTAGTGTTGCATCTGAAACCGTTGTAATTTGGGGCAACTTCCGAGTTCAGACTTAGTCATATTCAATCATCCAGCTAAACACATTGAATATTTTATTATTTTATAAAGGTGGCATAAAAAGTACTTTACTTTATAAAGTTTTCTATGACTCAAATTGTTTTTGTCATAATGGACACTATTTAGCTTGACCACTTTCCATAGAATGATTTGATATTATGATACTTTTATGTCCATAAGTCCCACCAACATCGGGTACACATAGCATTAGCCTGTGGAAGTTGCTGTCTGCATGGTGGTAGTTTATCTCGGCTGTTGTATCGCTGCTTCGTCTGCATTTGCTCATGAGTCTGTTTCTTCAAGAAGTGCTAACATCCAGATTAAAGAGTCTTTTCCTTCTAGTAACTGATGTAACTTCAGCTAACATCCTAATTATCAAGCATTTTCCTCCAATTAAACAAGTTCCCTTTTAAATGGCAAGGCAAACATATCCATAGAGCAGCATTCTGGCACAAGGAAAATCACAGTGCTTTTACAAAGAAATAAAATAAATTAAATCAAAGCAATTAAAAATCTGATGTGGATAAGCACAGCATGGAGGGGTCAGAGGGGGGAGTAGCTCGGGGGTCAGGGGGCGAGAAAGCAAGCGGTAGGGATGCAGCGGGTCTGGAGGCGGGTGGTTAGATGTCCTTCGACAGGGGTGGTCCCTCGGGGCGCGGCAGGCTTCGTCGCCTGAAAAGAGAAGAAACAAGAAAGAAAAGCACTCCGAGACCTTCGCCAAGTGCCGTGTCCCAACTTCAAAGTGCCGCCATATCGTTAATCTTGATCAGATATAGACGGAATTTGGCACAATTCAGGGCAATGATCCTCCAAATCTTCATGTCAAATTTCAAGAAAATCAAAATGACATTCTATGAGTTATGATTTTTGCAACTCGTAAATAGGGTTTCCAAAGTTAACTTCCAGAATTTTTCCTGACCTTATTCTGGATCCAATCCAGATGACATTTTGCACCCTACTAGATATAACCATCCTACAGATCACTGAATTTTTACAAGTCAATCAGATATGATCTCAAGAGATACGATTTTTTGAAATGGCTCAATAATAACTAAAGGGGAAAAACAGGATCTTTGAAATTGTTTTGTATTCAGATGGTTATCCGGAATACTCTCAACATTTAATGGAATCTAAGTTGGGTCAAGACACATCTTCTGATTATTTTTAATTCTCATCCGGAGTTTTTGCGTAATCCTGCTAACAAACAGACAAACAGACAAACAAACCCTGGCAAAACCATAACCTCGTTTACAGAGGTAATAAAAAGCTTCATCAAGGTCAAGGTAATACAATAAGTGAAAATCTATTTACATCCTGTACAAACAGAGACAACCTTCTCAGCACTTCCCCTCACCCCATGGAGCCATTATTGTAAAGTTGCATTTGTGGGATGAGCAGCAGAACTGAGTACTCACCATGAATTTACTGAATATAAAAACTTTAGTTGCTAAGTGTATTGTCCCTGTAGTGTGTAAAACAATCATATATAACAGCCTAGCACACCTTTCCTCTTTTAATTAAGGTTCATCCCACAAATGCATATGATAATAAACCAGCTTTCTTATAGCTGTCCTTTTTTTTTTTTTTCCTGCAGTTTATTTAATCTGTCTTCATTAGGTTGTGCACCGCTAGTCTCATAGATCTCATAAAACGAAGACATAAAGGGACTATTCCAAGCGCACACTTTTAGTACCCTCTTTCGGTAATAAAAAACAAAAACAAATCACTCTCCCACGTTCGGCGGCCCCTCTCGGGGGCGGCGCTGCCCTACGTCACCGGCCTCACCGCGGAGGAGCTGGAGTCCCAGAAGAGCCGTTCGTTATTATAATGGCTACGCGTGTCCATCACACAGTCACTCCCAAGAGAACATTACCCCACGTCGTACGACTCTATGAACACTCTCTGGAAGCACACGGAAAGTCATCCAACCCAAATTTAATATTCAGCTTTTGTGTTTGACAGAGAAGAAAATATTTTGCCTTCAGCTAATCTACTTGCGCAATTGGGATGAAAATAATTTGCTAAGTAAATACCTGATGCATTTAAATAAACCGAGCAGTTTTTTACATCACCTAGCAGAAATAATAATATTCAAGATATTGTATTTTATCTATAGGCACCTTTAAGGACACCCAGGTGACTTAAAAAACAGTCTAAAACATGAATGCATATTAATGAAACCATATATTGTATTGACGGACATTATGATGAGGATGGAGGAGATATAAAATAAAGAGAATGGGACCAAGGACAGAGCCCTGGAGGACGCCCAGTTGAATTGTGAAAGATTTTGGCTGAATAAACTTTAATTTCTTGTGTGTCTCAGTCACATTTTAGATACAAAAATCAGGGAGCCAGAATTCAGAAATTGCCCAAGTCTGTTTCATTGCACTCTATTGACATTTTAATTGCATTTGGAAGTTTTTCCAGTGTCATATGGTCAGCGGAGCTCATTACGGCTGTAAAGGAGGAGCGACCGACGACTCAGCCAAATGTTCTACTGACAGTGGAAATAAAATACAGGGGTAAATATGCAGTAAACACTGATGCTGTGCCAACCTCTGGGGATGTTGTTTCATAGACAGATTATGGAAATAATCAGGGCGTGATCGATACGGTCCAAACAGATTTACGAAAAAAAAAAAAGTCATGAATAATGTAGAATGTAATAAAATGTAAGTCTGGTATAGATTATTTCCTTGTTGTAGCTGTGCTTGTTTGTAATGTTTATTCACTAGTAAGGACCACTTGGGGGGTGAACAAGGAAAAATGTGCCCAAACCTTTTCATTAATGCCTAACAGTATTTTTATGCAACAGGTCAACTTCTTTATGCAAGAAAAAAAAAATCAAATGTGTTCTACCTCTAAAAATATGTAATATTAAAAACCCAACCACCTCGCTAGTAGAACAAAAGTCATGAAATAAAAAATATTACTCTAAAGATAGATTAAAGATAGCATTAGACTAAAAGGTTTTAAAGGTTTTATGAAAAAAAAAAAATTAAAACATAAATATTCTGTCATATTTATATGCATGGTATTTAAGCATCAATATTTCACATTTTAAAGAGATTTAATTGTGATTGTTCCAGTTAAGAAAAATCTTTTTTTTAATTGAGTTAAATAAATATTTTAATATTTTGAAACACATTATATTTGATTTCTCAATTTAAATTTGAGTTGAAATATCTCATGTGTTATAAATGCAAAACGTAAATTGATTTAACTTTTTAGATTCAATTCAGTGATTATTCTAATTTTTTTCAAAATTTTTTAAATGCATCTTAATTTAGTAAATCCACAAAATCATTCTGTTCTGCACTGTGTGAGCTTTGTAACTAATTTTCTTCTCTTCTTCATACAAACAGTATTTCAAAAGGATTGTTAACTACATGCGCTCTCCTCACCTGTTTAAATGCAGCAACAAACATTTCTGGAGGCAGGTGCTTCAATATACCACAGTATATATTGAGGACTAACCCCTTTCTCCTTGATGGCGCGGCCCAATTAATGGCAAGGATAATTAAGTGGGTCCCGTTTCATTGGACGCAGCGTGCGAGGCAGCGGCCCCCCATTATCCTGTTGATAACTGAAGTGTCCTTCCTTTCATCTCCTCTCTTAATGCCATCAAATACCATCACTGATTGTCCAATTTAGCGAGCGCTCTGGGAGCTGGCTGTTATTCCGGGCATCACAAACAGGAGCTGCAATCAGCACACACAAGCATTTCTCTTCCTCTGGCGTTGGCCTGGCTGCACTCTGAGGTTTCATCCAGCAGGAAGCCAGAAAAGGATCCCCGTACCTGATACCCGGAGTATTTCACTCCGTACACGGGCGCTGTGGTGAAAGCTGAGTTTATCAGCGGATTCTCCCACATTAAATTATTGCAGCGCGGATCCCAACAAGACTTCCTCGCACGCAGCACAAAATGAGGTCAGAGTCACATAACCTTGGAGGTGAATAAGTCGGGAGTAACTATGAGCTTCTTGATACAGATCGGATAAATATAGTACCAACACCCAGATACTGAGACGTGTCCACTGTGAAGGAACGGTGGGAGTTTATAGGCGATATCTGGAAATGGAGGAAGACATGACAACTATAACTTTAACTACCACCCCAACCACAAGACAGTGTTGAACTATTTCAAATGTTCAAACAGAACATGTTCAAACAGAACAATTTGAAATAGTTGAACAAAATTCAATGAAAACGCTATAATGCAAGGGCAAGTGTGTCCCCTGAATAAAAAAAGTGTCCACTCTTCAGAGGGACTGGTCATGAGGACAAATTGTAGTACCAGTTGATAATGAATGAACCAATTGACAAGTTACCAAACCTACACAGCATTAATCATACACAGAAAACCACTGTTGACAACCAATAGTTCCCCATTGAGTCAATGGCTAGTTATCCTGAATGCAGTTTAGCACCGTCACCTAATTAACAATGCATTTACACATAGTCAAAGTTATCATGGTATCATATCAAAGTGATCATAGCCCCATTATAAATAATTTAAAGTTCCTCTACCAGAATAAATCTTCAAAATATACTTCCCATCAAAGGTATCGCTTCTGCACAGGGAATACACAAACATAAAAAAGCAAGACCATTAGCACTCATTTTCACTCATTTTTAAACCGCAGTTGCCTTAATTGATCACACCAGCGCTGATATGTTTACAAAAAAAACTGGAATTTGTAGCCACGAAAAGGTGATTTATCTTTTCTGACTGACGTCAATCTTTATGAAACCTGCCGCAAGGGTTTCTGGGATATCAAAGATGTCGTTGTGGCAGCTCTAGTGACAGTATCAACATAGATTCAGCCTGAAAAAGAATGTTCAAATAGTCTCGAATGTTTTAAAAATGATTGTTTTTCCAGTGCAAATCGAGATCTCGCGAGATCAAGTATACAAATGGGATCGTGCCTCGTGAATCTCCGGGCGTCTCCGTGATGCTAAGATGTCAACAAACCCAGGTATCTTTCACGAAATACACAAGCTGGAAATACGTGTTTGTGTGAGTGTAATGTGGAATTTCATTAGGAAAGGTATTGACAGTGTATTAGAGATAAACTTCAACAACTAAAATTGGTTCCTAAAACTTTCTTTTTTTTTCTGTGTGGATTCTAGCAGAGTCACTATAATTAGGATTGATGGTTAGTTTCCTTGTGAGAATCGCTGCGAGAGAATCTACAGTTGTCTTCTTGGGGCTGTATTTTGCCGCCGTATTCGTTTGGTAAACTTGGTAAATTTTTGCATGCATGCATGCATGCAAAAGTTACCAAACGAATATATATATAGTTTTGCATAGTTTTGCATGCATGCATGCAAAAGTTTACCAAACGAATATATATATATATAATGTACGGGCCAGCTGGGCAGCTGGGCAGAGAAATCCAAGATGGCAGACATCTGGAAGATGAGTCTTTAAAAATTGTATTTTTTTAATGTTAGTGTCCAATCTGCCAGGAAAACCTGACCCCCCTGTCCCCTGTCAGCATGTTGTCCACTCATTTAGATGCACGCCAAGCAACATGCACTCCGATTCATCCAGATCCTCTCGCCAGAGGTTCCACTGCACATAATCAGTACAATTTCTTCAGGCGCATTGCAGTTTTCAGCTGGGTTTCTCTTTAGCACGATAAGTTGGATAAGTCGAGTGCAGTGAGGTTGCACTCTGACAAAATGTATCCCCGCAATGGATCAACAACGGGTTATTTTAAGGAATGCAGTTCCCTCACAGCAGGGGTCTTTGTGTGTATTTTAAACCCCGTGAGCAGATTTTTTATCGTCCCTGCAGGCCGGCGTTGTTTGATTTCACCGGAGCCTCCATCTACCTTCCAGTTACTCAAGAAACCTTCGAAAATCCAACTCTATCTGCATAATTACTGCAGCGGTGGAATGGTTCTGCTAAAAGAAAGTTATCTAGGCCATCGCACGTGCAGATAGATCATCACAGTTCTGGGTTGATGAGCTGTTTTCATTAAGTATTCCGATATCCCTTCAGAGGTGTCTGACACCGGCCATATTTTATTTGACGTGACCTGGAAAACAACAACACAAATAGGCCCGTAACTGTCAGAGAGGGTAAAAAAAAAAGAGTCTGAAATGGAATCATTTATCAACAGGAGGAGGATGCACAGTCTTTATTCTGGCAAATAAATGTAATGAGGACAAATAAAATGTGATTTAAAAAAAAAAAAAGCCGACAATGTAAAACTGTGAAGGAGATGACAGCTGAGCTAATAAATACTCATAATAGCAGCGAGTTTTAGATTGCGTTCATCTCATAATACAACTCAAACATTACCTGTGCCTTCACATTAAACCCCTTGATTAAGTTTATTTATTAACCCTGAAATAAAAACTCAATCCAGATTTGCCATTCTCAGAGTGAAAGACTTATTCGACAAGCCAATTTAAAGTTGCATTATAGTATCATTGTATATTCAAATAATATATGTATAATTACAAGTTCTTTCAAAATAAAAGGGAGTTATTCTAAAATTCTGTCAAACACTTATGGTGAGACTTTTAAGACCTTGTTGACACAATAAAACTTTCATGTGGAAATGCAAAACTTTTGTTGCAATTTGGGGGTCTGTTTACACACAGACACTGGCTGAAGTCACTGAAAATCCATATTCTCCTTTTCTCGTTGACAGTCACCTGTAATAGCAATTCTCAATTCATTTTAAAGTTGCGTTGCAAACCTCGAGCCACTATTCCCAAATGAAAGTCTTGTATGAAATTGTTTTGAACAAATTAGAGACGTTCACGTTATAAATCCTGAGCTACAAGCACTTCAAAGTAAAAGAATTTTGTGATCAGCAACAATAAAGGTGCGTCAAACCCCTGGAGGTGTAACTATGAATTTTGTGCAGATGTACACATGGTGAAATCTCACAGTCTCGTACAGATAAATAAAAACAGGTGGATATCCTGATGACCCCCCCCACACACACACACACACACACACACACACTTCCCAGCAGACTGGGACGAGTTCCTGATGTCGACTGTAATAAACTCAGTAATAAATAAACAGATGAGTAAAGTGTTGTTTGTGTTGATGAAACAGTTGTGGCAGAATGTGACTGTGAATTACCAGCGAGGTTTTCTAATCTTCAGGGATTACGCCGCGGTGAACGTGGCGTTAACACAGGCAGATGTTTCGTGTGTGTGTGTGTGTGTGTGAGAGAATTTTCATCTGGAGTGGCCTCCGTCAGGACAGAAATAGAAAACGAAAGCAAGAGGACTCTCGAGCGGGAGCATCG
>OMNM01031553.1:6795-18508 GCA_900302745.1 Parablennius parvicornis
CTCTGAAAAAAAAAAAAAAAAAAAAGACTAGTGCAATATTTATCTCGCTTCACAAAATTTTCAAGTTTTTCTCCTTTTTTTGGGAGGGGGGGAGTAAATCCTTGAAATTTTCATCAAAAGCATTCTAATCAGGCACTCCTCAGGTCAGCTAATGAGTTGGCAGGAGTGGAGCCCTCGCCGGGCGGTTCTCTTCAAAGGGCGAGCTCATTAGCGTTAGCGGCTCTGATTATGCTCCTCTCACACACTCCAGCTCACTGACGCACACACACACCCTCACACACACACACACATAGAGCTGTCATTAGCCCTGTTAGCATCATTAGCATCATTAGCAGCCAAGGTCAGTGTTTGAAGCCAGAGACAGACAAGCGACCTCCATGTTCCTTCAACCAGCATTTCAAAATGTCTGCTGGCTACTAAAACTGCTCCAAAGTTATGTCTCCACAATTAGAAAAGAAAAGAGGGAGGCAAAATGAAGAAAACAGAATGAAGGGAAAACAGAAAAGTATCAGGAAAGTTGAAAAAGGAAAGAAAAGTCTGAACAAAAAAAAAATAGATTGATGAGAGAAAGAAAAAAAAAACAATTTGCCCTTTCTGCCCTTTAGCTTTCCAGGTTTTAAGAAGCCTGCCTTTCCCACCGTCGTTTTTACAGAGAAAGAGAGTAAAAGAGTTCACTTGTGATTTTCCACAACTCCACTGAGGATTAATTAAAAAAGATGAAAAAAAAAAGATGTCACCCCTTCGTGGATTATTCAGCCTCCCATTTACCTTGTGATAGCGTCACATCTCAGTCTACAGCGGTGACTCTTTGTGGGATTTTTTTTTTTTTTTTCATGTTTGCTGACATTCATTGGACCGCCATGGTGAAGGCATGATTAACGGGCATTATTAAATCATTTCTTGTTCCTCTTCTTGGAGTGCTCATATACACGACAATAAATTCATTTTTTCCAAAATTAAGAACAAATGAGATGCGAGAAAATGAGCTCTGCTCTTTTATTATACTAAATCAATTCATTAAAACGGGCACTAGAAGGGGGTTTTATTATTAGTTCCCACCAACACGGTCAAAAAAGATTTTGTCTTGTGATGTACTTGATCCCAATAAGAAGAATTGTGGTTTTCAATTCGTCTTCCACCCAAGGAATACACAAAGCTGAGAGACTTGTGATGAAAAGGCCATACGTTAACCCTTATATTTCTGAACTGACTGGATTTATTCACTGTGAATGTTCTGGCGGCAGAATGTGCATTGAGCAGGAGTTCCAAGTCATTTTCCCGAGACTGCTTGAATATTAGATCTCTGACAGTCGTTTAGGATTACTGCGTGTTCAGTAATTAGACGCTCGTGTTAGAAATGTGTGACTCGCTGGTGAATCTCATTTGTGGATTGGACAGTTGTACTGAAGAAGTCCTGGAAGCTTCTGTAATGAATGGTGTTCGGGCACAAAGATCGATTTCCCTGCTTTGTGGTAGTTTTTTCAATTTTCCAGATATAACGGACTTGTTGTAATGAGAAGTATACTGTACATGTCAGAGCTTGTCAGCAGTTACAGGACGGGGAAAAAGATTAAAAAAAAAAAAAATAACGGCACAAATACACCAGCAGTAGAAAAGTATTGAACATGTTCCTGGTAAAAACACCTTTATATCATCAATGAACTTAACTTGAAATGTGTTTTTGTGGAACTAACCTGTGTACTGAGGAGTGTGTGTTACCATCTTAATTTGAGAATTGATGAACTTGGTGCAACATTTACAGTCTTTGATTGAATGTTTGTGATCTTCTCTTTTTAAAGCTTCATGATACATTAGTCCACATTTCACAAGGTGATGCTGATTTTGAAGTCATTCTGTATTTCAGTGGTGACACAGGCAATATTGTGCAAGTTACTGAAAACTACTACCTGATCACAGTTATGAGTTAATTCTACTAAAATATAACTAGTGTTTCTTCAATATCACTCATATATGAGTTACTGTTTTCTAAGGAAGGTTACTTTTAATTGGGTGTGATCTAATCTGATTGAAATTTGTTCCATTGAGAGATTAGATTGTCCTGTTTTCATAAACACTGAAGAAGACTGATGTGTTGGTTTATATATAAATCATAGAGAATATGATGATATTCAGCCAGTGAATCAGTCGTATGATGCTTTTCATGGTGATGTTTCTGTTTGAGATGATCCCACATTCAGTTTTATGACTAATCCAGCTTGTTTTGTTACTTCTACCTGGACTGCAACACCAAATAAACAATGTCCTTGTTCAGAGTCTGATCAGCAAGAGACAAATACCACATTTTTTCTCTAAACAACGTGTCACAGTGTCCCGTGTTGAAGTTATGTAACACTTGTGGAGTAAGAATAATTTGACTTCAACGAGGGAGACATGATTAGAACAAGTGTGTACATTAGGAGTGTATAAAAGCAGGCCAGCAAGAAGGGCTGTGAATTACAAAGAAAACATCAACTTCTTGATGACATCAGCATTTTCTTTTGATTTATTCACTGGAGATTGCAGTGAGAGTTGCATTCTAACAGCATGGAGCTGAGTGATCAGTGATGCAACACTAGAGTAAAGTAGCATCAGCATTAGACACACTGTGGGTATCAACATAAACAAAAACATGCTTGTTAAATGCTGCAAAAAAAAACCCACAATCAGATGACGCGATTTGTATTTTGTAGCCATGTTGAAAATGCCGTTATGTTGAGACTGCCTTGATTTTTCTTTACAATGTTTAGTTTTCTTATAGACTTTTTTTTTTAACTTATATTTTTTTTTCCCAATTTACAGGACCATCTGATCAAGATCAAATTTGGCTACATATGTTTTTATTAATTACAGTGATTACTTGTTAGTATGTAACTATAAAAGCCTGTAACAAGTCATACTGGTTGTCAGTGTGGGGCCACTCAGAAAGATACTCACACTGTGTCATTGCTGTTTAGCTACTATATTTCATAATTTGTCTGGTTCATCTTGGGCCTGCTTGAAAGTATCAAGCATCATGAGAGTTTCTCTGTTTTAAACCTGGGTTTGGGTTTTTGTGTTGAGTTTGCATGTTATCTCCTGGTATTCAAGTTTCCACAAACTTGAATTTATGGTTAACGAATGCCTCAAAAAGTGAGATTGCTCTGTGTCCTATTGTCGGCTAGAGATGCCTCCCTAAGTTAGAGAATGGGATTAAAAAATGGATAAGTGCCTGTATATACATAGGATTTGTAATGATGTTTTTGTGTTGTCCTGGTAACCAGAACTAAATAAGAAAAGTGCATTTAAGCTTGAATGAATCCTTCTAACCTGGTTACAAAAAAATAGAAGTTGTAGATGGATTTACATTTTTCATTTTGAATGTACCTTGAAAAAGGACCCCAGATAGAGGAAATATGCCTTTCCTTTAATTTATTTTTGGGATTTTACAATTACGGAGTCCCACCAGTAGCAGTGAATCACAATGATTAATAGCCAAACAGCTAAATAAATGCACTAAGGATATCTGAAGGAGTTGTCTAAATATCTCAAAACCCAGCTTTAAACTCAAATGACAGCAAGGTTTGTCTTTCTCTCGGTCTTGTTACCCGTCTCTTTGCCTCTTCCTCCCTCTCTTGTTCTCTGTGGTCAGTGTGTGACAGAGGCCCCGGGCTGACTAATGGCTGTGGGCGAGATGTCTCAGAGACGGATCTGCCCCTCTAATTCACTGGTGGTGGACACACTGGATTTAACCCAGGCTGACTGTGACTGTGTGTTTGAAACAGAGTGTGTAAATGTGTTTGAAAGCAGGAGGCATACACCGAAAGAGAGAGGGAGGGAGAGAGTTAGAGAGAGAGGGAGGGAGAGAGGAAGAGAGAGAGGGAGAACATTGCGTGCTGCTGTGTGTGCACGCATGCGTGTGCATGTGTGTGTGTGTGTGTGTGTGTTCCCAGAGAACGCCTATTGAAAAGCCTCTATCCAGTCTATCAGATTAGCTCCATTAGTGGATTAGCCGGATTAGCCGGATTAGCGGGTTAATTGCGGTCTGCCGCTGCGTTGGTGCACAGAGGCTAATGACGGCTAACGCTGGTTAATCGCACACACAGCCGCGTTAGCCAGCTACTGCCACGTCTGGCAACATGGCACACACATCAGGGAAGCCAGCGTACACCAGCTTCCCATGAGGATTAAGAGCAAGACACATTTAGAGTGCACATCTCCGCCAGATAGTCCTGTAGCATGTTTGGAGGTTGTTGTTGTTTTTTTGGGAGAGGTTTTTTGGCAAGCTATCGTCAACGGTTTTTTGTTTTTTTTCTATGATTAAATGCACTTAAACCTCTTAGTTACATTATTTTTACAAAGCTCAGTTGGATTTATCTCGTTTTCCTTCATTTAATAAAAGAAAGGCTTTTAAGAAGCTACAACTGATACTGATGAGAAAAGATGTGGATATTTTACATCCAGGAACAGACCGGCCAGGCACTGACAAGCTATTTTTCTCAGTTACTCCAGGTGACAGTGAAAAATGTAACTTGATTTTGAGTTTCAACTAATGCTTTTATACTATGAGTTGTCATTGGCATGTTCTCCCTGTGCATTTGGATGTGAGGACAGATGGCTTTAGATAGATAGTATTAATATTGGGAGCCATGGGTAAGCAGGTTTTTTTTATAAGTTTCCATAAGTAGGAATTATCAATGACATTTTTCTTTTTGTTTGTACAAATTAGAACAAATTTTGGGTCATCCCATTTAAGACATAACTTGAATAATTGTAGGGCAAAATCAATAACGATGTGTTACGAGACTGTGTCAAGAAAATAGCCTCTAAGAACAGAAATTCTGACAATGTTTCCATCATGTGAAGTTGGAATCCGGTCATTTTTCCTGTTCTTTGCAATAAACTGACAAATCTAAATAAGTTGGTGAAACGAAAATCTCTGTAGATTTACGTGGCAGCAGCTGTTTGCATATTACAACTAGAATGGCACTCAGAGAGCGCAGACCCCGCCAACACCTTGAATAACTGTGACCCATATATTATCCCTGATCCAGATTATGTTATTCCCTGTCATTCTTTGGTGCTACCAAGCGTCTCTCCCTTCCTTCACCACCAGGTGGCCAATTCTTCATTGCTCTTGGGCACAATTTAATCCGGATCTCAGATCCAAACTCTGATCCAGATCATCCCCAACATTTAATGGGTTCTTCTTATCATTGTTCCATATCAGCCTACCAAGTTTCAGCAAAATCCACCCATAAGTTTCTGTGTAATCCTGCTGACAGACAAACAGACAAACAAACAAACAAACAAACGCACAGAGGTAATTACATAACCCCCCTTTTGATGGGGTAAAAAGTATGTTAGAAGCCACTGAAAGACTGGAACATTTACAACACAGTCAAAGCTGCACTTTAAAAACTCCAACTTATTTCACAATGAGAATAAAAGTCAACATCCCTCGACAACTTGATTCAAAGCTTCTCACTCAAGTTTTATCAATTTGTCTATACAGGATATGCTCAACGGCACCATTGTAGTGTGTCGGGTTTTTTTTCCCCTCCTTGATTAAAAACACCCCCATTAAGGGGTAAACTGCATCTTTTAGAAGTTTCTTAAAAATTAGGATCCATGCTCTTTTAATATTCCTCCTGTAGCAACATGGGGTGCGTTTAAATTGAAACATGGCTGAGTCTTGCAGCCTAATCACTTGGCTTTGAGTGAAGATATGGCATATTTTAGAAGCATGTGCTACAACAACATGCAGTTAATAATAAAAAAAAAACATAGACATACACACAGTTTGAATTCATTTGCTTTACAAGGAGAGTGCTGTCTGCCGTCATCCCACTGTGAACGAAGCCCCCCCGCTTGTTTATTTTTGTTACAGACAGCAAATCAGAAGATAAATATGAATGCATGCACTCCATTTGTCGCGTTAGAAACAGCGTGTGTCTGCGGGAAAAAACGGGAAACTTTGAAAGAAAATATTAAATATCACAGCAATTATGCAGGTGAAGTCAAGATTGTTGTTTTATTATACATATACAAATGGAATGTGTTAAATTTATTCTTAGGTGACACGCTGATCCACCATTTTTTTTATTTTCTTTGAATGTGAGAAGAATGTGAAATTACATATTGTTTCACCTTATAAATTATTTATCCGGTATGATTTCTGACGGAGGAAAAGTTTTGATTATTCAGAACTGGGTGAGTTCAATTTGTATTGATCCATTCATTTTCTATACTTACTTTGTTGAGGATACGGCCACAAGGATACGATCGCAGTCAATATCGAACAAAAGGCAGCTTGCAGTCCCCCCTACACCGAGATACACATTCACACGAGCAATCACACACACCCAGCAGCAATTACCTGAGCATCCACATCTTGGGACATTGAATAAAGCCGGGTGTTTCTCTTACCGCCATGCAGTCCGAGGTTCAGTTTGACTGAGGCAAAAATGAACAGTGTAGGTTTTTGAATGTTAAAATGTCCAAAAGATCAATGTGACCTCAAGGGTGACCATAATAGAAAGTGATTACTGCCCTGTGAGTTTTTCATCTCATACTTTTTTTTCTTTCAATTTTGTTTATTGAAATTTCACAGGTGGAATTGTACAGTTTTTCTGGTGAGTTGTCATGATCTGTGATGATTTTTTTCAATTTTTTTTCTTCCCATAAGATAAAACAAATACAACAGGGTAGTAAAAACTAAGAAAAAAACAAGTATAAACAGACAAGATTAATTACAAAGAGGTGAAAAGGTTGGAGAGTAAGTAGAAGAAAAAAAACAGACAAAACGAAACTAAACACCAAAAACACAAAAAAGGACAAAAGGAAAACAGTCAAGGAAGAAAAAAACAGGGACAAAAAATAAATATATTATTAATTAATTAATTAATTAATTAAAACACACAAAAAAACAAAAAACAGCAAGGTTCAAAACCATCTCTTAGACAAACATCACATATGCACTCATTCATACAGGGGACATCTCACACTTTTTGATTTATTTGTATTTGTCTGTGTTGGCGTGATTATGAAGCGTGAATAAATGAAACACAAAATAGCATTTGTGGTCGCTTGAGATTTCTGTATACAGACGTACATTTTGAGTGTGAGATTACAGCAGCTTGGGATGACAGTGTGATTTGGACAGAATGTTGTCTTTTCATTTTATTACGTCTGCGTCACAACATTCCATTATTTTTTTATGAACTTCAGGTTTTGATAACATATATAGGGGACAACGGATGGAAGCTTGCCTTGTGCTAAATCCGGCTTATTTACAGCAACCTTGTGAAAACCCCAGAGTCTGTTTGTACATTAATATGCACTGTCCTGTCCAAATGAATGGATAAATAAATCAGTATAGTATTTTTACATTTCTTTATGCAATATTTAAGTCTTAACCAATCCTGCCCTCCAACTTTTGC
This sequence comes from Parablennius parvicornis, assembly GCA_900302745.1. Lineage (NCBI taxonomy): Eukaryota > Metazoa > Chordata > Actinopteri > Blenniiformes > Blenniidae > Parablennius > Parablennius parvicornis. The sequence goes on from OMNM01031553.1 coordinate 14,214, forward strand.
TTTTTCACCTCTGTCTGTAATTATCCGCACCAGGCCATACGTGTACCACACATATCTGTTTTCATCAAATACAGAGTAGTTTTGTTCATTTCATTGTGTGTAAAAGGTGTGAACAACCTTTATATTACTGTTTAGTTACCTTTTTGTTTCAAAACCGTATTTGCAAAAAATGCAGGTGAATCAAAGCAGAATATCCTCATTGTGCAGTCGATGAATATTAGTGATTGTGTAGTCTTCAGTGTGTTTGTGTGTGTGTGTGTGTGTGTGTGTGTGTGTGTGTTTGTGCTTGTTTGATAGGATCAGCACCTGCCCCAGGTAAACAAAACCAAAATCAACAGTGCTCACCGCCGCTGTAGAAATGAAAAGGAGGAGCTGAACGGTCAAATCGGTGCTACGTGATGTGTTGCCAGTAGGATGTGGTGTTGGGAGCTGAGTGAGTGCGGTGTTATTGATGCGGTAGCCAATGAGGTCTGACACATGGCTTCAGGACAGGAAACGCCAGGGGTTATGGGTAAAATGGGTGTTAGTGCGAGTGTGCAGAAAAACCAGAAGCACACCCACACCTCTGCACGTCGCTGGCACGCAAAAGAAATGAGAAGAAGCAGGAATGCGAGCAAGCACGGACACACACACACACACACACACACACACTTTCCATATATTCCGTGGGCACCTCTGCCTCATTAAGGGGAAGTGAAGGGCTCCCTGCTCATCTTTTAAAGATAAAACAAAGTGCTGTGATGTCATACCTCATCAGCCTGCGCCAAGGAGACGAGAAGCACTTTAGCAGAAAGAGCAGAGTATGTGATCGCCTGAACGCACAGACCTCCCTCTGACACACTCTCTGTCTTGCTTTCTTTTTCCTCGCACACACACACACACACACACACACTCCTCCACTCACTATCGCGATGGCAGTGGATGGTGGATGAGGGATACATGTTGGTTTGGGGCTAAACATGATATCGCCTTTCCCCAGGGCCAGCCAATCAGAACAGCCTGCCAGGGAAAAACAGCTAAAGCACTTAAGATCGGCCAGATGAAAACACACACACACACACACACACACACACACACACACACACACACACACACACACACCAGTTGTGTGCAAAGATACTGAATTGATGAGATTTACAACACAATACATGGCAGAGATTAAATATCTTGGTTTTTTTTTTCTTAATAAATCTGAGTAATGTATTACCACCTTGTTAAATATCAAAACAATGATGTTTTAGAAACTTAATCCAGAGATTTTAGATAAATGTATAGACATATTAAAAAAAGAAAACTGAATCGTAAGTGACGACTGGGTCAGCCCAAGTTCACATGATACATTTTATGACTGTGAAAATACATTGGCTTTATATTTTGTTCTACTTTAGGTTTCGCTGGACTCTAGTTGGTAATATTAAGTTAAAGCACAATATTTATGAGCTTTCAGTACATTTAACATTGATAATAATTAACATTGAGTTCTCAATTTAAACCTAATTTACGCCGTTTAATCGGGTACAAACTTTTCTTTGAATGCAGCTGCTGGTAAACATGTTTGATAAATAACATCACTGAAATTCTGATTGGATGTTTTTACAACATAAAGTCTGCAGTGACCGAAACTGTGAGTTTTTTTTAAATAAAGCTGCTTTTATGATTGTAATTAATCCACATTATACTGAGAACAAAGTTGGGTCAAACGTGTGTTTTTACAATATGATTGACGGTTTTGTTTTAGTCATGATTTCTGCTCCTAACGTAAAAGGAAATGGTCATTCTGTGAAAAAATATCACCTGTGAATTTTGAATTCAAAATTTAAGGGCAAAATCAAATCAATTACTCTCCCACTTCATATTATACTGCATATATGGACTCAGCATTGAAAAGCTGCTACAGATTTACCTCTAAACTGAGACGACATTTGTGCAATAATCTGTTTAAATGTTAACATTTAGACATTTGTTTTGTTTGATCTTTGTGTGATAGTTGCATTAATTTAAAAAATCTTTTAGATTTTTGCACTTTTAAATTAAAAAACATTAATAACATGCACAAGTTCATATGTTGCATCTTTCATTTTTTTTTTTTATTATTAATTTTTCTATTTTCTACTTCTGTACTTATATGGACCTTTGTCTGCAGTAAAGATTAGTCACCGTCAGCCTATAGCCGGGAATTATACGACAGTATGTGCTGTTCGTGACGGCAGATTATAACCGGTGGATATACGATTCATCTGTGAACTTTCTTTTAAGTTTGTTTGCGAGTGCTAAAGTGTGTTATTACAGCTTTTACTACCAACGCTGCGATCACAAAACAAGTGTAATATGTTGTGCAGACATTGAGGGACACGTGAAGCACCGCTGGTCTCTGCTGGAGTCTGAGGCGACGAGCACATCCAGCCTGGAACTGAGGCTTTCCCAGAAGGCTCTGCTGTGTTCAGGCCTCTCTGCTCACATCCTACTCACTCTGCATTGAAGCCGTTGACGTGCAGGATCCTCATCTGCTTCACGATGGTGCTTTTTCCCGACTCTCCAGCTCCTGAGAGGACAAGGAGAGAAAGTCAAACGTCACAGAGTGAAGGCAAGTATTCCCACAAAACGCGTAGAAAGAAACAAGTTAAACTTCAATACCACAAAAAAAAAAAAATTAAGAGTATCTTTTCTGCAGAGCACCTTACGAAAGCCTTTGATTTCACGTTTACAAATAACTGAAATACATTGTGGCATTTTTTTTCCCCCAACTATTTTATACGTCACAGTGACTTTTTGGTGGAAACTGAAACCTGTGGAGGCAAGGACGGTGCCGCCTGTCAAGGCTGAAATAATAAACTGGATTTCCCCCCCTTGATACCGAGACCACAGTTACTCATTCACGTGTTTAAAGATAACTCCTGGAGAAAAGTTGAAGCTTCACCTGTGAAACAGTATTGAATAGAAAAGTGTCAAACAGCTAAACCGTTAAGAAGCTTGTTTCCATGAACAAGTCCGCATAGTTTTCAACAAAACTGAACTAAGAGGTGTAACATCCTCTTGGATGGCAGGACGACGGCTTCCAGCAGAACGCTGCGTAGAGAATCACCCTGCTCTGAGCAGCGTTTCAGTTCAAGACCCAAAACAGCGAACGCACAGGACGACTGGAAAATGTGACCAAATGGGATCAGACTATCTTCTTCCATTGCTCCATCGTCCTCCTCAGATGATCATGAGCTCATTGTTGGTGCAGCGATGCGTTGTGTATTCGGAGGAAAATCAGAAGTAACTGGACTTTTACGTCACCAGATGTGAAACAACCGGGAGAACTCTTATCTCGCCTCTTTCTAGTTCTCAGAGAGTGAACCAGTGTCGCTGACTCATCAACTTCTGGGTGATATGCTGCCCTCTATTGGTTTGGAGGCTAATTAAACTGCTCGTCACAAACTTTCCTCATTAAATGCAAAATGGAACCGATGAAACATGCGACGAGGCCCGACTTACAAATAATATGACCTGATCTAGTATTCAGCTTCAGCGTCAAAGTCACGCAGCTGATTTTACAAACTCTGGACTCTTAAAAACTACAACTTCAAATGTCTTAGTTTGAATCCCTTTGTTGGACCAAACGACCAGCTGAGAAGCAAATCGGACTTTTTGTGTCCTAAAAGGAAATTGTGTCGTCGGGCCGTATCCCTCTAGTGTGTCAGTCATGAAAAGAAACAAAAACACATTTAGTGACAGTAAGATGTTACGGCACGATTTATTTCAACCTGCTTTCATTTGCACAGTGACGTTAAAGTTGCTGGACAGTGTGTGTAGCTGCCACTACTATGTAGTCCTATCCTGTGGTGTTTTTAAGTTTTAGGTTTGTGTCTACGTGAAGTACTCAATGTGGGCTATTTTAAATTGCCCCGAATATGAAGCACTTTCATTTTAGCAAATCTTGACCAGTTTTTAATATAATTAGACCAATATATTTAGATGAGCTGTTGAATAATAAAGTTGCTGTATTGGAAAACACATCTTACACGTTAAGTTTCATCTAATCTGCAACTTAAAAACACACATTGCAGTGTTGTCGTAAAATGCTTCACTCGTGACAACAATGAATGTCTGGAGCTGAAAATCTTTAAACATTGTACGGAGGCTGTTGTTTGGATGTGCGCTCCTTGTTTTGCAGTCCTATCATGATTAGATTAACTCAAATAATCAGTTAATAACCCTGAACATAGCTTAAAAAAAAAAAAAAAACAAGCTCTGAAGTAGCTGATCCAGTCAAAAAGTGAAATGGCTAACTCATAAGAACTTGACAATGTGAC
>OMNM01031572.1:10271-21613 GCA_900302745.1 Parablennius parvicornis
AATTATTGTCTTCCCTCACAGTGAGGCGATCACAGAGGAAATTCATCTACGAATTCCTCGCTTGTAAATCCCCCCCCAACACACACACACACACACACACACACACACACACACACACACACACACACACACACACACACACACACACACACACACACACACACACACACATCCACAAGCACACGCACACACACACACACAAACACAGATGGGTTAGTACGCCATAAACTTTCACATTACGGATTCATTTGCTCATTTGAGCAAATCTCTGTTTGGTCCACCCACTGCTCTTGAAGGGTCAGTCTTATGAAACGATTGCGTATTTAATGAGCCTCTGCATACAAGCAGATCAGCGCGCAACTCACGCATATATACACACACACACACACGTTTTCTCTTACACACTTATTACATACACAGTGCTCCCACTCAGTACAGTTAAAAAGATGCTGATGTATGAGTAACTGCTGATAAATACAGAAGCTGCATCCACCCCCCAGAAATGCACTGCCAAAAACTAACAATCATGACCAACCTTCTCAAACTCCTGACTGATACACACAAAAAACCACGCAGTCTCACATACTCACCCGGTATGCATCAAATAATCTTTAGTGCAAAAGCAAAGAAAAAGTCTGTCATTACAGATGCAATTATCATATATCCAACAGGTGCATTTATTACAGCTATGCTTCATTTGCTTTACTGAATCTAAATGAGGCTGGGGGTACTGTGGGCCATTACACCACAGTGATCAGTGCTAATACAGTGACATAATGGCCTGCAGGTTTACATGCCTGTAAAGGCACTCCATCAATGCCTGCTTCTGCCAAAACAACTCCTGTCAGACACATTATGGGTTGAAGTGATCGATATTTTTTATTACCACCACTTTGTTCTCCTGTTCACATAAGCTGTAGAATAATAGACATTTGTGCAATTGTCAGGGCCACTAGCTTTTGTTTTTGCCAAGGGTAAATCTGAGTGTGCACCTCAGTTATTTTCTTTACAATGAACAACCTCACGCCTCTCGTCATGTGTTAGACATGTATGTCTGACTGCGCAGGAGTGTGGGCACTTGCATTCATTATCACATAAGCACTGCATGCACAAGTATGCATGCTTCTTATATCTACTCATGTAAGAGCTTAAAGTTAGAGTCCTTCATAATGAGAAGCCCTTAAAGGTGAGGCCAGATCAATCGGAAAGGGCATCAGAAGAGGTGATGATGGTCGCTATGGTGCTGGCCTCCTCAGTAGGAAATCACAGATGGAAAAAAAAAAAAAAAAGCACTTGTAGCAAGACAGAACTATACAGTACCAATTTTAATTCAGTCGCTGCAAGAACAGACTTGCCCACAGTGGAAGTCGTGGGGAGAAATAAAAAAAAAAAAAAAAAAAAGCAAAATCACACTCAATATCAGTGTTGGCTACAACTGCCAAGAATGGCTAATCAATAGAGAACTGCACCTATGGGAGACATGTTCCATTAAGTCTGTGGGTCAATGTGTTTGCCAGCAGATAGCACTGGTTTATTTTCCCTGACGCTTGTCCCCATCCCCATATACCCCGCATGCTTGATTAGCTGCCCTGCTTGCCTCCATTGATGTATATCAGCAATCACCCCGGGAGTCCTATCAGTCAGCGACTCTCAGACGGCTGAGGGTGAACGTGTACAACCCGTGACCTCTGCCCTCTGACCCGGGATGACCCTCAGTTAATTAGAGGTGTGTCTTTACCAAAAAAATCAGCTGAACTGGCGCCATTACTTTTCAAACTGAAACATATAAACGTGTGGACTCAGATGCTACAATTCAGAGGTAAATTCAATATTAAGCGAGAGAGTTAAAAGATGAAACGCTGCAAGACGTTTTAGGTGGACGATATGAAATAGCGGGTTGAAAGGTGACCATTTATCCTCGTGGGGTTGTTTTTCTTTTTCTTTTTTTCCGTTGACAGCAACATGTTTTGTCGGCATATACATGTCATCGCTACACAGACTGACAAACAGAATGTGAGAATGAGCACGTAACACAAGAGCTAGTAATTAATGAAATGACCTCTGAACACCATACCTACAGCAGCCCCCTCTCATCACAGCCGCACACAGACATGCACACACATACTAGAATAGAATGGCTGTCTGTAGCTGCTGGAACCTGCCAATTATTCTGTACTTTACTGGACCCTCGCTGCATCGGAGGTGTGATTGGAATAACAACCATCCACCGAACCACGCTATTCTCCATTCCCTGTAGGGCGGCAATGAACCAGCAGGGGAAGAGGGAAGGGAGCGTGACGAGATGGTAGCAATGATGAGGAAGAGGATGCACACTAGAGGAAGAGAACGGGGAGCACAAAAAAAAAAAAGAAAAGAAAAGCTGAGGATTACTTGATGAAGGAGTGAAGGAGAGGAGAGGGGAAGAAGTCAAAGCCGGGGCTCCCTGGCAACATGCAGAGGCATAGGCAGTGTGAGAGTGAGTGCTGTCTGAGTGACACTCACTCTCATATCCCCCCTCTGGGGAAATAACCCCTTTAATCCAGCATGCTCTTTCAGATAGACAAGATCCCCCTTCTTCTCCCAGCAAGGATATGAAACGCTCCCCCTTGTGATTCAAATACCAAGGATGAGGGCTGGAAATCGAAGAGACAACAATGTGACGTGGCGCTGCGAGAGAAAGACATCAATGTCTCGGTCCCCTCCTCTCCGGCAGCTGACTCGCTGCCATGGAAGAAAGCACAAAGTCATTGGTTAGCAGTGGAGGAAGTGGGCTGCCATTGGCTCGTTTGTTGGGAGGTGGCAAAACATTGGCAGTGAGAGGCACAATAAGCGAGGATCAGGTGCCTTGAGGTGTCTCCTTGGAGAAACATATCTTGTTTAATGGAAAAAACCTTTGCACATTTATGTCACAGTACGTTTTGCATATATTTTCTCTCGTTTTAGGAAAAATAATTGGCCTGAAAAAGCAGTCACTTTGCTTTGGTTTTCTGAAAATCACATACTATATTCTTCCTGCTGTTTTTAATGCCGAGTCGCTGTTAGTAATATCCTTTCTCATAAGCTCACGCAATATGACAAACATTCAGAGACGGAGTTAATTAACGGTACACGGCTCCGGATGGACCGCGGACTCAATAAAGTCAAGGCAGGCCTGGTCGCAGCAGGCCGAGCGGCAGGACCCGCAAACCACGCAGCCTTTTCAGTGTGAACCAAGGGAGGTCTTTTTCTCTCCATACTGGTAAATCACTCCACAGCCAGGCTGCTTGGTACACAGAGCGAACTGCAGAGCTAGGCCGACACAGTGTGATATTATATTAGCATTACAAAGGCTTTCCCACCATCTGTGACACACTGTGGAAAAAAAAAAAATCACTTTTCTGTTTCCAAGCCCTGAGTGCTGATGTTTCCATAGGTTCAGTGAGGAGGGCTGATGGGGAGTGTGGCTGGGAATGACAAAGGAAACACATTTATTACTGCCTGTCTGACACGTGTGATTCACCTCTGCTAGAGCACATGTAGTGTACACAACCAGTTCAAATCTGCAGTTGTTGAAAGCCTTTTAACTTTAATCCAGGGTTAACAAATATTGGCATTCACAGCCATTACAAACTGCATCATATTACCACAGTGCACATGGTGGTATTTCTACTCCGATTCAAAAACATAAGCTTGGTTTATGATCATTTCCAGTATAGCGTATGATTAAAAAAAAAATAAAATAAATCTATACAGTGCTATGTTCTCCTCAGTGAGAGCAGATAGACTTCTGTGCTTCACTCAGAGGCCTAAGGGAATGAATAGACTTGGCTCATCCACACAGCTCTCCTTGCTTTCCACTGTAGCCTGTTGTCACTAGCCCCTGGTCGTACGCCAGTCGCCTACTTGGCAGGGAGAGGTGCTGTACAAAGCAACTGGCAGGTCTGGTAAATAATGCTGATGGAGTGTGATAGAGAGAGAAGCATCTCCTTTATCCCACACAGCTACTCTATCTGTTTCAGCAGAGAAAAAGAGAGAGGGGGGACAAATGCAGCCTGCTTTTTTTTTTGTGCAATCTATTTGACTGGAGAAGCAGGAAAAAGCCCGACCTACCTAGCTTCCTCTTTGTGTTATCTTTCATTATGTTTGCCAGCTTAAGAAAAACCAATAGCCTTCAGCCAATGGCTTACCAGAATACCCGGCACTGCAGAACAGACAACCTGCCAACAGCTGGGATTTGGTTGAAACTTCATGCATACAATTACACAGATGAAGGAGGGACAAGTGGACAATAGCAATGCAGCGCTGAGGGGAAACACTCATCCAGGCAATCATGCAAAGCCCTCTACTTAGGCAGTAAAACAGGAAAGAAGGAAAGAGAGCGAGGTAGACGTTGTTATCACACACACGCTGTAGTACTGACTTCACAGTTCAAGCTTCGGCGTCATCACGGAAACATGATCGTCCTTTTTTGTGAATGCTGCATATTCTTCAACAATGCTGTTAGAATTACATACATAAATGCAAAAGAAACTTTAAGGTTCAGTCACCTTACTAAAAGCTTCCCTGTACATTTGCATGCACTGTTGGAGGTTGCATATATGTGTTTTCTTTGTGCAGGAACTTAACCTACAACAGGAAGAAACTCATTAATATTGATCATTCCCTAAATTTGCATCCAGCCATCAGTTCCTCCTGTTAAAGACATGAAGAAGATTACCAGGGGCAACAGTTAATAGGAACAAGCAGTGCTACCTGCACACCCTGGGTGGCTTTAGGCAAAGGAAACACAAACACTTCTCAGTGGAAGGAAAAGAAAATCCTGCATGTGACAGCTCGTGATCCTATATACAGGCTCTGTACCAACTGTAGCCCACATATTTGAATGAATACACTGCACATGTTGGCCCCTGTCATCGGATGCTGTTATTAACTGGCAGTATTACTGCATATAAAGAACATATATGGCTCAGTGGCAGAGTATAAAGCCACTCACAGCCCCGTAGGAGTGCAAAAGGGTCAATGAGGTTTCCAGCCTAGTGTAATATCCCTGTCACTGAACCTCATTCTGAAAACACCTGTAGATGCAACCAGCATTCCCTCCCTTTCACTGAGCGTGATTCGCATTAGCATATGGCCCAGAATATCTAGTCTGGGGAAGCAGTCAGGAAGACAGCCCGGAGAGCGCGAAGGTAGCAGGGTTAGCTCTCTTGTCAAAACCAATATCCACCTCTTGAAGACTAGACTGGGGAGAGGCAGCCAAAATCATCTGCATAAAGGAGAGGCACTAAAATCACCTCTCATAAAATACGACAGGGGAGCCAGCTCACACTGGTTAAAGCATGATGAAAGGAATGGAATCCAGCACAGCTCCCTGTCTGTGGATAATCAAACAACCCTGGCGCTAAAAGCATGGCATTCAAATTCAATTGTGAAAGCTGCTGCTGTCTGAGAAAAGAAAAAGACGTGAGAGAAAAATACATTTGTTGTTTTGAACTCTGTGAGAGCTTAAAAGATGTGTTTTATAATGCCTCCCATTAGAAATAAACACACAAACCTCTAAAAGCAGGAAAAATAGTAGATTTGGTATATGCGGCACTAACGAAACACAGAAGTAATTGTGTCAAATAGAGATTGATTGGTAATAGAATGAAAACAATAAAGATTTATTAAAGTGCAGGCAGCAATGTAATCTCATGATATCTTCAAGCCAGAGCATAACAGTCACATCTAATCCCCAAGGAAATGGCAGTACAAATTAACCAGGAGGCGATGACAATATATCACATGGCTTGTCAATGCACAAGATATCCTTGTTGCTACAAGCTGATCACCTTGTACGCATGGACTGACAGAGAAAAGAAAAAAAAAGGTCTGAAGGGTCTAAAAAAAAAAAGAAGAAGAAAACACGAAAATGCTTTATTCCCTGCAATGCCAATGCTTGCAGAGAAATCTATAAAGTAGAAATACATATATACAGTAAATGCATGGAGTAAAATAACATCAGTGCACATCAAAGAGCTGCGCACGTTCCCTGACACAACAGCGAGCTTTTACACTCGGACTGCAATGTAGTGGTGCGCCAAAACAGCCGAGGCAACAGAGAGAGCGTATGAATGCCTTATTACAGTGTGTGAAGTGGAGCTGGGAGCAGGGAGGGGAGTGGAGAATGTCTCAGTGACAGAGGCAAAGGCTGATGAAAGCCCTGCACAGAGCAGTTGAAAGCGCAGACACATGACACAGCTCATAACTGCTCACCATCCAGGACAGGATTGCATTCATGTAGCTCTATCCTTCATGTATATTTAAACACTCACAGCTCCACTTCAATTTCAACAAAAAAAAAAATAAGTTTTTCCAACAGAAATATACATATATAGAGCAGATATACTGTGTATTACTGTGAGCCTCATAAACATCACCAGTCATCCCAAAATGGAGAAAAATATTCTTTACGTCATTGCTGTTCTTTCGTTTTTAGTAAGTAGAAAAACTGAGCAGGCTGTAGTGGCCCTGACACATTAAGACTGTGATCTCACACATGGTGTATCTTCAAGGCCCTTGGTGTGTTTGTGTATGGGTGTCAATGTGAGAAAGTGTGTGGGTGTGTTTGCTTGACTATATCTTTGTGTAAGAGAAAAAGGGAATGACGCGGTGATGAGAGCCACGGAGAGAGACGGAGTGAAAGAATATGGACAGGAGGTGCTGAGAGCGAATGAGATACGGGAGGAGGAGAAAAAAAAAACATGGAGGTGATGTCGGCTACGGCAGTGGTGGTGGTGGGGGGGAGGTCTCTCTGTGAGCCCAGGGGGTAGGTAAGATTACAGATGTACACACAATGTTCTGGAGCACAGGCCAAGGGCTGAATAACAGAGTGTTGCTGTTTCTCTAGAGCTGCTTGCTGCAGCTCACTCTGAGCCTCGTTCTGCTCAATGCCCTGGGCAGCCATTCAGAGACGCTCCCCGAGCAGCAGCATGGATAGACTCTCATATCCCAAATAACAGAGTTCCTCTAACAGAATGGCACTGTTGTTGATGAGCCCTTTGAAAAAAAAAAGAAAGGAAAAAAGACAACATCCAGAGAGGAAAAACATTCAAGAAAGCGGAAAGCACACATTTTTCTCCACTGTGGTGTTATTTACGTTTCTGTTTACTAGAAAGCGGCGGCTCCAAGAACCTTTCTACCTGCCTTTTTTGTTATTTAAATATATTATGACTTATTTCTAGAAAGGCTTCTACCGTTGCCATTATAGCCAGCTTAACGTAATGCCACCGATACCTCAACAGTCAAATAAACACAGAGGCTCATGTTAGTCAAATGAAGGTGAAAATAATCTGATTACCTCAGATTATATGTCCACAGAGTTTAGTCTAACTTATTTCCATGTTCTGTGTTCTCTAATATTAGTCGTGCGACAAGTTACCGGTTTTTATTTTAGCTACAGCATGAATGATGAATGCAAAAACATTGAAGTACCACAGTGACCCTGCTATTATCTGTAGGCTACAACAGTCCTTCAAACACCGAACCCTATAATCAAAACTAAAAATCATGCAAACTCAGGTTACAAGGGGACAACATTTAGCTGGAGTGAACATGCAAATGCACAACATCTTTTATTAAAGTAGCCAACTGTGAAGAAAAGGCCATTTCAGAAAATACGAAGCAAACACAATTGTGGCTCTGCAAATAGTATGTAATGCAGTGATCAAAAAAAGATGGATATTGTTTTCCTATGGAAGCAGTAATCAGTACTGGCATTAAAATATGTCTATTGTATTATACAATATGTAATTTCCGTTTCTCAGCCTGTATCATTTTTGCTTACATGATTCTTTTTTGAACGAAAAATGCACATCTACTCTCGTTTGGCACCGGCTTACAGGCAGGAAGAAACACTGCAAACTCAGAGTCCTCACTTTAGCATACAGTAACCTGGAATTTCCACCAAAGATGAGTTTTAAATCAGAGCATTTAACTGGAGGCCAATCTACGAAAGAGTAGACAGACAATTAAGATCCACATATCACAAATCCATCCAACATTAACTGTGTTTATCCAGGTAACAGTGTGTGGAAATATAGTCTGTATACAGGAGGTCATATTTTGAGGAGGGGGACACACTCGCTTTCTCCCTCGTACAGCGATGAAAGCGACTTCATCAGCAGAGCGGATACAAAATGCATAATATAATAGTATTTTTTCAACTCAAGTCAAGCAGTGCTGCCCACTCTCAGCCATCAAGAGGGAAAGTCACCTGATTAACTGATGGCACACATTTTTCCTCAGGATTTTGTGTGCATTAGGACTGTTTACATGAGCTGGAAACAATATTGTTTCCACGTTTGTTTAGTTTTCACCACGCAGCGATTGAAAGGAGCCCTCACAAGCGCACAACAAAATGTGAAAACCATTCAGTTGAACATGTTGATGGACAAGTAATCCAACACATCGGAGCGTTACGACAAATAAATCTGAAATAGGGAAAAAGAAAAGAAAAAAAAGAAAAAGTAAACTGCAATATCGGAGATTATCGGGCACAAAGTCAAAGCAGTAGGGGAAAACAAGAGCAACAGAAGAGATATAGACATGACTGCAAGAGCTTAGAAGGGGTACGATATAGAAGTTATCTTATATTAAAGTCTGTAAACAAAGGTCGTGGCGAGTCGAGGAAATGCCTCTCACCACAATAACAGCTGAAGGCTGAGCCGATTTACACCTCCTTCTGAAACACGTTAAGAACAATTCAAACACTGTAGCTCACTGTGTTCATTCTACATTAATATATTATCATAACCTCGGCCCGATCTGGTACACCCTCCCTTGATAGATCATATTTATGAGAGCAAAATTTGTAAACGGCGCATGTTATTTTGCGCATCTGTCATGCGTGATCCAGAAGATCAGCTTCCACGCAAGTGTGCTCACAATAACATAAGTTATTATACATGCAAACCTTAAGTATATCCGGCCTTCTGTTGTCCAGATCCATAGATATGAAATGCATAATTTCAACATGTCAATACAATCAAATACAATAAATTGCCCTTCAGGTCTGACCTTAAGAAAAGACATTTAAAACAAGCATTGAGTTGAGTTCAGGAGTTTGTGTTGTTTATGATAACTGTGACATGAAGCAAATAAAGCAGAGTGAAAAAAAACAACAACAAAAAAAAAAGAAGTTATGATGCTTCAAGAATAGAAGAGTGTTCAGAAAGGTCTGAGCAGCACAGCAGGAAAACAGTGTTCAAGCATCTGGAGCAGCGAGCTGTGATCAGCTAGCCTTGGCTTCGATGCAGTTTTAAACCATACATCAGTGTGCAAAGTGACACGTATAAAGTTGTGCAGCACCGCTCACCTGGGCCAGCATGAAATCACTCACATTTTCTGTCTGCTCTGTTATTTCGCTACAATAACACAAGGCTAAAGAAAACATTTCCTTGTCCGTTTCGTGGCAATAAAAGCACATGCACTGAATCGCATAAATGCGTCTTATGAATGATGAGCCTTCAAAAAGAGTCTTAGTAGATGCTAAAAAACATGACACTGTTTAATTAGAGAATGGGAGAGTCTGGCGAGGAGTGCCGTGATGAGTTCACAGCAGGACAAAGTAATACAAGTCTCCGCATTATTCTAGAGAACCGGAGCAATAAGTTACTCTTCAAACTCACACTGTGCAAATTACAGGTAGCATCAGAGTTGTCAGGGGGGGAAAAAAATGTTAGAACATTAGTTTTAAGAAACAAATGAGGCTCGAGCAGCATCAATTTCCTTTGGAAAAATCCAAAATAACATTTCCTCACATGAAAATAATGTTGTAGCGATAGAGGAAATGCAATCATGTAAATTGCTGCTCCAAAACACTGAATGGCGTTTCACACCGGATACAATAAAGTCATGTTGCCATTGTTATTATGGGATTGCGCATGAGTGGTGTTGATTTGTACTGTCACTATGTATAGCTTCATATAGAGCCGGGGAAAGAATAATTGTTATGATAAGAGACCTAATGACAATACTGAAACAAACAAACCCTCACAGGACAGGGTGGAGGCTGCCATTTAATCATTTCAACTACAAACAAGAGAATCCATGCAGGCACTCCTGTCTTATGAAAGAAGCGTTCTTACAGAATAACTGCACATTTCATATATCCTTGAGTACACAGACTTTATTTTATTGTGCTTTCTGAGTAGATGGAAAAACATTAAAAAAAAAAATCATGAAAGAGGCCGATTTGATTGACCATCACTGGTCCGGCTGATTAGTCCAACCCCCTTTTTTCAAACTGACCACTCGTTTTATCATGCATTCATGCAACTCCAGCCGCTGCCTCGAGCCTGCACTTGTTTCCACCCAGCTTCAGCAAAACAGAGCTGTTGGGATGAAGAAAAAAAAAAATGTTTCAGCTGATTAATTCTTGATTGTGCATCCTGTATCCTGCAGAGCCCTTCAGAACTGCATTTCCGCACCCAAATATGTTCACACATGAAAGACTGCATGACGTAGTTAACATGTAAAATAATAAAAAGGAGATGGATTTTTTTTCCTCCATCGCTTTCACGACTTTTCCAGCTAAATGATTTAACTGACAAGATCCCTCCTTGATCATGAATATTTCAAACATCCCAAATATTATCATACAGACCTTAAATTCTTCACACTTTAACTCTACAGAATCTGAAATCTTGACCTTAATCATCTCAGCTCGAAAATTCTATGTTAATATCAGTGTCAATTGAAATTCATCTCTCTACTAAAAAACCTAACTATATCACTATATTTCACATTGTCTTTTGCTGTTGTCTTGGCATGTAGTCGTTGTAGCTACATCAATATTGCAAAGATAAACAACCTGTTTATTTGGAGGTTTGATTCACTGGTTTGAAGAATCCACATTTAAAAGTTGCTTGGCCTTTATGTGAAAGTACTTGAACTGCATTCAAATCAAGTAAATATACAAATTACGAGTATTAGGTACTTTTTAACCACACAGAATGTCAAAAACAGGTCTTTGATCCAATTTATCTGTATAAAAAAAAAATCTACAGTTGCAGATTCAAAGCATATTTTTGACACAAACCTTGAAGAATATGAACATATGCCGCAAATGCAGACTGGAAGGTTTCAACATAATTTAGAATATTGAGCATAATCATTCCTGACTTATAATGTTGAAAGTATGTGTATTTAGGTCAGAGTACAAATGCATATTTAAAAATAATCAGAAAATACAGCTTAATTACAGAAAATATATGCAGTTTGTTACTTCCACCCAAAGCATTTTCCCTAAATGTCATTATCAATATAAGGTCAAAGAATAAACTCTGGATTAATGGGGAAACCTTTCACAAATTAAATGAAAC
>OMNM01031586.1:12428-26115 GCA_900302745.1 Parablennius parvicornis
CCCCCCCCCCCCGTTTCATTTCTGTCTGACACAACAGCCGTCCAGCGGCTCCTCCCTCGATTCTCTTACTTGGCTCGAAGTGGTGAAAACAAACTAGGAGAAAGAAAGAGGAGGAAGCCTACGAGGAGGATGAAGGAGAAAGGAAGACTTAAAGATGGCCCGTTTTAAAAAGGAGGGCTTTTGTTTCGAGAGACAATGGGAGAAAGGAAAGTGTGGAAATGAAAAGCTGGATTAAAACATGAAAGCAGCCGAGGAATGAAGGAGAGTGGCGTCTGTGGTGAACGTGGTTTGCGCACGCTGTTTGAAGGTTCGTGGCAGGAAGTGACTGACGGAAGAAACGGAACATAAAGGCACGTTTTACATTAAGACGGATGTATCGAGGGATGGAAACAAACACACTTTCTGTTTGGAGTCTGCATGTTCTCCCTGTGTGTGGGAGTTCTCCAGGGATGTTAGACTCCGTTTACACAACAGCGTTGTGTAACGTTCACGTGAAAACAGAAAATGTACTTGTGTTTTGTGGGTCGATTTAAAGAACAACGGTGCTCAGAGACTCCGGCTCCATTTTAACTTCACCCTAATCCTGAACTTAACTTAACTCTGAGCCATAACTCCTAAATTACCCCTAACCTTCAGGATTAAGTGAATTTACCAGAATTAAGTGACTTAAGTGAGTTAATTTGAATTAACTCACTGAATTTACCGTAACTTTGAACTTAATCTAATGATTTCTCTGAACTTAACCCTAACTCTCTAATCCTGAAGAGAACTTAACATAACCTTAACCCTGACCCTGACCTGATCCTGAAGATGACTTAACATAACCCTAACCCTGACCTCATCTTGACCTTACATTTACTATAGCTCTGAAGTTAACCCTAACTCTGAGCTTATTCTAACCCAGAAATTAACCTAACTCTTAACTTAACATAACCTCTGAATTGAATCTAAACCTGAACTTAACCAAATCATATCTCTAAACAGCCTCACCCAGAAATTAATGTAACAATAATCCTGAACTTAAACCTAAATGCAAATTTAACCTAACTCTTGTCATAAACTGACCACAAAAGATATTTTCTAAATGTGCCTCCAGGGGGAAAGAGGTCCAGTGGTCCAGTGGTAAAACCTGGTTTGACTCCTCACCAACAATTCATAGTCCAAACTCCAAGTGACTTCACCCGATCATTAAACTGAGTTCTCGTGGACTCGTCAGGACATCGACTTTCACTCATTAACTTTAGGTGTCGTAACTTTAATCCCAACCAACTCCCTCAGACTGAACCTAACCTCAGTTTAACTGTAAAACAAGTCTAATCCCAGAATTCTGACGATAGAAGACTTAACTTTGTACCCTGAAGAAGGAAACTTGATGTGAAAGGAAAAAGTAAATGTACAATAATGCCGGGATGATGACATATTGAGTGGTTTTCATGTCATTTAAATCTTTTAGAGATAATACACATTTCATTCAATCTTCTTCGGAAATTGTCTTTCAGTGTTTTTAACTCTCTGAGGGAGAAATAGTCTCATTCTAAATTAATAATGGATTCACTTTAAATTATTTCGGCACTGTGTTCTTGTATTTAAAACATGATTCTGACAATCTGGTGGGCAACAAAAGCTAAATATTTCAAACTGTGAAAGCTACTAAACCAAAATGAAACGCTTCATTTTGTCAGCTGCCGTTTGTAACATTAAGAAAAAAGGGTGTAGCTTCGAGTGAAGCCTTAAACGTCTCTACCACCCTGAAGCCAGCACCTAAAAGTCACGACCACGGAGGTGTCACGGCCCCGTGTTAACATCGTACTCGACAGTTCAGCTGCGGAAAAGCTCCACTGGCAGTGAACCGGCTCAGTGTGGCCGATGAGAAACAGAATTCACTCCGGCTGCATGAATAAAACATGATGCCGCTGCAAGACAGAAATCCACAACTGCCTTTCGCCTCAAAGAGCAACAAAAAGTTCAATTGCCTCAATTGGTGTTCAAGAATGAATAAAACCTGAGTGCACACTGCTGGATTTTCACTGTTTTGGTCATCTGATTCACTCACGGTAGACAACTCGGCACAATAACAATAAATGACAGGCATTGTTGGTTTTCAGGCAAGTAGGTTTTTACATCATGCTTTTGGCATGTTCTGGTGGGTTCTTCTGTTAAAACATCATATCGGTCTTATCATGTGAACTTTTCTTATGATGTCATCAGTACGGCCATTATTTATGGTGGAGTGGATAACGTCAAATTTAACCCCAAATCGTGCAAATGGTGATATGAGCGCCAAATTTGAGACAGTAGTAGAGATTTGAATAGCTTTTAATTCTAGCCACCTGAAAATCAGGGATCATCTCTATTTTGCAAGATGGCCTCCATTGGGAACAGTAAAAATAAAATTTTGGCCATTAATTTGGATGTAGATTGGCAATTTTCAGGATGTTGATGTAATTTTACATGTTTAAGTGGATGTTGATTTGAGTTTTTGGTACCTGACATGTTCTGGAATTGACCTCTGTTGTAGTTTTGAGCACTGCATCATAGTACTATTCGAATTGGTCACGTGCAGCTGCATACACACACCTGCTTGGGGTCTATGGGCTCGGTGGTACAGGCGGCACCTTTGTTTCAGCAGTCAGCCACATCCTGTAGATGAGCACTGGCTCTGGCCATCAGGTCAGCTCTCAGCTCCAACAAGGTGCTTGTGCCCGTTAACGCTTCACCCCCGGGAAACCGCGCTGGCTTGTGGGCTAAACTAGGCGAGGGGAGAATTCAGAGGTTCTGTGTGTGAAGGAGTTTGTTTTGTTTTCATGTTTCTTGGCAGCCATCTTGAAGGAAATGGCCACCATCCTGAATTCCCAAGTCGCTGTTTAAGCTGCAAGGTCATTATGAGAGAAATCAGACATATGACCAGTATTTGTGTAATTGCAAATGTAATTGTTGGTGCAATAAAATTTCTTTGCAAACAGACATTATTTTCAATTCATTGTCATGTAAACATGGAACTTTTATCAAGAATGGATGGATGTAGTTTTTCTTTTCAACCCTTCAAATATTATCTAACCCAAAAACAAATAAGCTATTAACACAATAACGTAAAACAATTTTAAAGATTGAAACTAAAAGATTGACGATAGACTTGACTCACTATGACTCACTACTGCCACCGAATTAGCAAAAGTGGTATAACTTAGCTTTTACATTTTGCACCTTCTAAGAGTTTAGTTATGCTAACTAATATATAGTAGCATATTATAGCAAATGATGTCGACATTAACTATTCAACAACTATTTTTGACAAATTATGACATTTCTATTGGCTTTTTTTATGACATAATACAAACATGTACAGTCTTATGTTGGTTGTCCACTCTTTATATCATCGTCAATGATTTCATATGCTTTAATATGTTTGCTCGGGTGAACTATTCATAGTATAATTTTAATCCAAACCATTATTTTCTTCAGCTCTATCCATCTTTTATTGCAATGCATTAAATTGAGAGTAGTGTGTGGGTGGAGCCAATCCCAGCTGACTGTGTCCATGAAAGTTTGATTATTCCTGAGTCTGGAGCAGCTCAGACACACACGGCCCTGCAATCCACCGGCCCCCGGGAGCTTCAACCTTTTTCATGGATTTTGATAGTTTATGATGTTTTTTAATGTGTTTGTCTTTGCAGCTACCCACTTTATCCATGAAGGAAATTAAAGGTAATGGCTTTATATTGTTCACAGCTTTGAGTAGATCAAAATAAATTGATGCAAGAAGGAAAAACATGATTGCTGCTCCCTGCCCTGATGTGTTTCCCCTGAGTGTCTGATTGTCGTCACCTGGTGACGGTTTTATATTTTGGCCCTCAGTTGGGTTTTCATCATGCCAGTCGGTCAGTTCCAAGTTTCCGACCCGCTTCCCACCCAGAACCTGAAGCGATCTGTGTATTCTGTCCCTCGTCTGTGTGATGATCATTGCGTGTTCGAATGAAAACAGAAAACTTTCGTGGACTTTTTGGGGTCTATTTACACAACAACAGAGGGCTGTTCATTGTAATCGCAATGTTTTGATAAGATCTCTCACGTTGGAACGTTTCGAAAATGACACCGTCTTCCTGGACACAGGGGAAAACGAGACTCGCTGGAAACGCTGCGCCACAGCTTTTCACAATGTTGGTGCGTAAATGCAAAACTTTTATGAAACCAAACACACAAACGATGCATTTTCAACTAAAGACTTGTCGTGTCAAAGCTCAAATCTGTGTTGTGTCTTGAATATTAAAGTGTTTCCATGGTAACACAAGGAGCTGTGATGCCGTCAGACATTCTGGATCAAATTAAGGCCGTTAATACTTCATGCTCTGTTTCTGCAACATGCATCTGGGAAGTGTGGCTGCAGAAATATACCAACTCCCCAGTCAGTCTCACGCATTGCACGACCTTCTTGGCCAGCGTGTCGGTTCATACGTGTCCTCTTTGCTCTGTGAGTCTGCGGGTCTGATGTTATCCGACTGTGCGAGCTGGAAACGCCTGACGTTCCCACACCAGCGTCACCAGGACGGAGCGTCAGATTAACTGCGTTTGTGTTTGACATGGCAGCAGGACCCGGCTGTCGGGGGGAGCAGCAGTTCGGTTGTAAGGATTAGTACGAGAGCCTGTTAATCTCCTCACCTCAGGAGACTGGCTGTCTGTACTGTATCAGCTAATGGGGATCTTATTAAAAAGGAAACCAAATTGAATATCTGAGCGCACGCAGTCAACTTAAGTGTTACGGCAAGACATGCGCTGATAACAGAATTTAATAGCGTGATAATCTGTGTCCAAAATAATAACCTTGGTGTGGGGATATTATCTCGGTAATTACTTCAATGTGATGAAAATCTTGAAAAACACTATTAAAACATAAGAGCATCTCTCCGGAGCCCAGAGGCCATGGACGGGCGTTTTTCATCACGACGACTTTGAATATATGAAATTATCACTTTTTGCTCGACAGCTTAAAAACAACTGTATGATACTTCAGGTGGAATTATACATCTGCACCGCTGGGTGGTCCGGCTTTGGAGGAGTTCAGCAGTTTTAGTTTTCACTTTGATTTCACTCATATTTCATTCCAGACCAAACCGGGGCAGCATTTTTCTGTGTTTGGTCTGACATGGTGACTTTTATGAATATTAACAACTGAATGAGATTTCAGCGAGCTTTTCAAAGCTGCGTCTCTTTTTGTCCTGCTCACGACTTTCAGCATCAGCTGTCATTTTTAAATCACTTGCACGTCACTCAGGCTGGGTTTACACGTTTCCGGTGAAAGTGCTTTGCTTCGGAAAAGTTTTACAGTCACACAGTTTGAAAACGATGTCCATTTCTACGAAAATGGCAGGTAAAAACTATGTAGTTTGCATGTTTGACCACTAGCGGGTGCTGTTGTTTGTTTTTGCACTGAAACCACGCACACATGAATCAGAGAACAAAACGCCTATCTACATGGCAACGGAGCTGGAGCATTTTCAAAAAGTTCTACCTTGGGAGCCATTTTCAAAATTTCCATTTTCAGTGGCTCCGGACACAGTTGTCATGGAGACGGATGCCCAAAACGCAACAAAACTTTTGCTTTTTCATGTGTAATTTTTGCCGTGATAACAGGCTCTAATAGTTTTAGTTGCTAAAACTTTTATTATTTTGAACACATGTTGAATCTTTACTCAGTGACCGTTTCATAGCTGTTTATTAACAGAAACTTAAAACTTAATATTTGGAAATTCCCATTTCTCATTTGGGAGAATTCATGTGACCAGAACAAACAGCCTAACTATTTAGGATTTCGCCGTCTTCACATGGACGGAGCTTTTAATAATGTTCTGTTTTCCTCTGTGTACACGACGACAGAGTCAAAGCATTTAGGAAAAGTTCCACCCTGGGAGCCCTCCTCAGCATCGATGTTGTGTAAACAGACAAAACACAGCAAAATCGTGGCATTTTCACTTAAAAACGTTCTATTTCTAATTCTACTTTGCTGCCATGATGGAGTTTCTGATATCGAGCTGTACAGTCGTAGACAGACACCACACGTCTCCTTCTGATGTATAATATGCAAAGAAACTTGAATAACCTCCACAGCGGTTCTGTGAGCTGGGATGAGCGCTCCCCCGGGATTATTGACTGGAATTTTTAGCTTTGTGGAAAAAAAAACAGCAGCGGCATTTCTTCATTGTATATACACACACACACACACACACACACATGGTTTTGGTTCATGTTGCGTTCACACGTCAGTCAGACTGCTGCAGACTTTTATTCTCGTTGTGTTATTGTAGCGCACACCAGGGTTACAACGTACAAACGAGTGTTAGAAAGGCAAGTGGGTCCATCTGGAAGCTGGAAGGGAAGAGTCCACCGGGTTTTCAGACCTGATGGATGAGATGTGAAGGGTTCCTGAAATATCGAGACAAGTTCGATATAACGATCTATGTCAGTGGTGTCAAACGTGTTTTAGTTCAAAGGCAACACACAGCCCAGTAAAAATAGTTCCATAATAACTTTTAGACGCAGAGCTTATACGATGAAAATGTTGATATTTTCACAAAAACTAGACAACAACCTGTGCCGGGCTGTGAAACCTGCGACT
Source organism: Parablennius parvicornis (assembly GCA_900302745.1). Classification (NCBI taxonomy): domain Eukaryota; kingdom Metazoa; phylum Chordata; class Actinopteri; order Blenniiformes; family Blenniidae; genus Parablennius; species Parablennius parvicornis. The sequence continues at coordinate 19,039 of OMNM01031586.1, forward strand.
CCAGAGACACAAGTGGCTTCTGTAGTGGCTTTATGAAGTTTTCACTAAAATACACCAAAATAAATGTTTCACCTTGTGTTCATTTTATCTACACACACAAAATCATTTTCAAAAGAACTCTTAACTTTTGTTTAAAAATAGCTTTTTAAAAAAAGGCACAGCGAAAATGGCCAAAATGGGGGATGATGAAAAAAAAAAAAAAACCCTGCTCAATCAGCTCTGAAAAAAACTCTAAAAAGAGGATTTCTAAAAGAGAAAAGCTTAACAATGGACAAAATAAATGCACAAAGCTGCTTAATAAAAAGAACCAAAATGATTAAGACAGATAAAATACCAAAATTGTCAAAACAAAAAAATGCTGATAAAAAGGCACTAAAGAGGAAAATGTTTACCATAATAAATTGTAACTGAACCTCCATATATACAACATAGGACACATTTTATCTTCATACGTATATCAACATTATACATGTAACTTCGTTTCAGAGGTGAAACTATGTTTCGTGGATCCAGTTAAATTGGATTCGTTGTCACGAGACAACCATGGTTCTGGTCATTAAGGTTGTGGGACGTCTGCTGAGGCCTGATTTGTACTCAGTGTCGACGCGGCAGTGACGGACTTCAAAAGAAATGGAAACAAACTTTTCTAAAACATAAACATGTGGAGGGAAAAAGCTCCAGTTTCCTTCAACTCCTACTCCGTCTCTTGTCAGTGGGCCTGAATACATTGGGATTACCTATGTTTTTATTCTGGGATTATAAAGAGAGGTCTGAGGGAAACTCTAAGAAAGTCATAGCTTAAAGAGTAAAGGTTGAAGATAGACCAAAAACATATCTGTTGTTCTTTCAAACAATAAAGAAAATCTGATAGACAAACTTTCATTAGCCTTAAGCTAGAAGAAAAGATGATCGTAACTTGTAAAACATTTTTTAGACATAATCAAGTAAAAGAACTGAAACACTAGAATTCCAACCTGCTTCGTTTATAATCTGGTCCGTTTACCTTGAAGGAGATCTCGTACTGTTCTCCTCCCCAGATCTCCAGACCGGTGTCGTATCCCCCCAGCTCCCAGAACCACTTCCTGTCCACGGCGAACAGCCCGCCGGCCATCACCGGAGACCTGCAGGACACAGGATAAGCACAAGCACTCAGCACCTGAAGGGATTCAATGCAAAAGATTCGCCGAAAACCTTCTATATGGCAACTCGTCCTGCGTTCACTCTACCAACGTCCTGACAGACGAGTCATAAAGGCAGTAAAAAAAAAAAACCGTCTTGACACGTCAAACACCTTCAGTATTTACAGTCACTCCTGCCACACTGATGTTTACACATCTTATGAGTCAGTCATGGATATTTCTAAAGCCTCCAACAAAAATAGTGAAGGCAAGTTGAGACGGGAATGAAACTTATTTCCTAGTTTGTAGAAACTCTTTGGTGGATGAACTCAGAGTTTTGTTGGAAGAGTTTTTTTTTTACTAAACATACGTTGAGTCTGCAGGCTGCAGCCACATGTGGCTCATCAGCCGCGCCGCAGTGGCTCCCTGAAGCTTTCAGTTCAGCACGTCATGAAAAGAATGGTATTTTATTTTTCTTTGCAGTCACATTGATCTGAAAAAAAATGGCTAAATGAGGTAAAACAGCTTGAACAGCTTTGAGGAAATGAAAAAAGGAAAAGAGGGTGGAAAGGAGGACAATGAAGAAAAAGAAAAAAGAAGAAAAAAACAATAAAAGAAAAAAGGGAAAGAAATTAAAGGGAAAAAAAGAAAAAGGAAAGAAAAAGGAAAACGTGGAGAATAGGTATTATAGCTAAAAATGTTCCACTGTCTCCACACGTGATCCAGATGATGAGCAAACGTTCCCTTTACCAGAGAAGTGCCAGACTCCAGAACAGAGATCATTCATCGCTCTGAATGAATCCTTGCTGCACATGTGCAGAACGATTTTCTGTGGTCGCGGTGCTCATGCGCAGTAGCAGCATTTCAGAAGGGTTGCATTTTGCCCTCGTTTCCATGGATACGGACTCAGAGCATTTTCTTAAATTTGTTTTTTTTTTGTGAATTCAAGTACGGTTGTCATGTAAACGGAAACTCAAAATGCAATGAAAGTTTTCCGCTTTCATCTGGAAAAACATTGTTGTGTGAACGGGGCTTAAACTTTGTTCTTAAATTCAATAGAACATTTGAACAAAAAAAAAAAAACATGTAATAAATAAAAAATTGCCACAAACACAGTCAAGAATCACAAATGAAGGCAATTAGACGTGATATACCAACTGAGATACAAAAAGAATTTCTCCTGAAACCTGTAACCAAAACAAGGAAATACAGCAACAAATGTAAGAAACAAGAGGTTTATTGAGACCTCTGTAAATAACGTCACATGAGTAAAACTACACCACTGCTCCCCTCCATGAAGGAACAACACATTCAACTACCTTCAAAGATCCGTCGAGAAACACCCATTAAAAATATGAAACACAAACTATGAGTGTCACGTTTTCTGGAAAACAAAGCGAGAGGACGGAAACAACAGAGAGGAGTGCGGGCGGTGAGTCAAAGTGCATGTATTTCTGGTGCTGGCGTTCCTCCCCGGATAATGAAGACACAGCGCAGAACCAATTAACCCGCTACAGAGCGGCCGGCGCTCCTGTCTGCCGTGACAAGCTCCACGCAGCTGAGCGCCGCGCTTGTTAGCGGCGGTGCCACTGCTGTGGTGACTGTCGCACACCTGAGGCGCAAAAACTAGGGCAGCAGGTGAAGAAACAACAACGCACAAACACACGTCCTCATCACGAGTGTTGTTAGAAACTTCACAGACGAGATGCGAGCGTTAACCTCCGTTCTTCTCCGTCACACGCCTGACTGAGGCCCCCGTGAAAGTAGCATTCAGCCCCATTTTCAAGTTTTTTGCGTTTACACTGCAACGCTTTTAAAATTACGTAGTTGGCATTGCCAGGCCACTAGTAGGTGCTGATGATTGTTATTTTTATTTATTTATTTATTTTTTTGCCTTTATTTGATCAGGAGAACCCACATTAAGATGAAGAATCTCTTTTTCAAGTGAAGTGTGTTCTGATAATATAATATGAAACCTCACACACATGCAGCAGGAAACAATGGACTCTAAACACAAACAATGGCAGAACACGGACATTCTAGTGGGAGGACGACCAAGTTCAATTGTTATTACGGTGACTGTCAAAATAAAAGTACCAAGTTCAGGAGAATGTGGACTGGGGGTCATGACACCATGGAGGAAACATTGTTCTGATTGTCTCTACTGAGCATGTGCGGAACTACTAGTTAGTGTACATGCACGACAGCAGTGTTTCAGCTGTAGCGCTGCCACTAACGACTAATTGTATATCTTTCAACAATTTTTTTTTTAAACTAATTGACCAATTTCAACCACTAATTAAAAAAAAAACAAAAAAAAAAAAAAACAAGTGGCTGCAATTTCCTTTGTGTTCATTTAGGTACGTATCCACAAGAGCGTTTCTTTTCTTTCGCTCTACATCTGAAAGTCGCAGGCTTTGTGGGCGTGTTCCGGACCACAGGACGACGTCTGGATATAAAGACACTTTCCTTTTTTCTCTTTTGTACGATAGCACCGTTTACCACACACACACACACACACACGCTCCAGCTCGCTAAGGAGTCACACATGTGCCGCATCGCTGGTGTGAGTACCCTGAGAGTCTTTAGCATGTAGCATATAGCACCGCTTGAAGTTGCACCTGATTGGACAAATGCATCACTCGGTCACTCGTGTCTGCTCCTGGGGTTTGATGGGTAGACTGACAACAATGCCATTGACAACTTTTCATTGTCAATTACAGCAACTATTCACAGCAGCTCTATTCTGCTGTCAACTCAGGACGGAAAACCATCGTTTTCAAAAAGTTTTCGGAGTCTCCGAGCACCGCTGTCTAGTAAACGGATCCTCAAAACGTGACGGAAGTTTTGCGCTTTCACTTGACATGGTTCCCGTGGAAACGGGCTCTCAATGCCAACAATAAGTCAACAGTGGCGCGCATCTTTTTCTCATTTTTACCCGGTTGGATGAGGTGTGGTAGAATCACGGTGGAAATATCACAGCTCACACGAGCAGGTTGTCAGAGTGTAAAAAGTGAGGCGGGGAGCCAGCAGGCAGCCTGAGCTCGCCGTAGTTCTCCCCGAGGAGGATCAATTAAAGGCAAACAGGACAGCTAGTGAGAGTCAGCAGGAAGAAGCACTCCGGGGCTTCCCATGCCTCCTGCGCACTGAGCACAAATACAAGCCCCATGGTGACAGCAGGTTTCTGCAGTTTTCCTGCTCCGAGGGTAGAAAGCAATTACATGATTCTAATCATCGTCACAGAAGGTTCTTTGCTTCTATCCAGCACCTGGTTCTTATTAGGACGTCATCATTATTGTGCACGGACCCGGGGTGTCAATCATAAGGCAAGTGGGTCAAAACCGGCCAGCAAGAGGCTCCAATACGACCAAAACCTGGTGAAAATTTCAAAAGAATCATAGATTTTTTTTCAACACATTTCTTAAAACTAGCAGACACAAGACTTGAGCTGAGATATGGAAGATGCTGCCATAACAAAGAGTAAGAGTAAGAGTAAGTTTGTAATGTGACGGCTTCAGGTCTCGGTCAGATTCTTTTCCTGCACTCCTTAATGGACGTGTCGTCATGAAACTCTTAAGAAAGCTGGGCAGCCAACCACTCATTCCATTCAGCTGTGTTGGAACAGGAACAAATGAAAAGCACGCAGGACTGTGACCCTCAGACTGAGGAGAGCCCAGCAGGATCTGACTGAAAGGTGTAGAAAAGTACAGGCCCAAGTCGAGAAAAGAAATGCTCTGAAATCAAGTCTGAAAGTTTGGAAGTGAACAGAAAAAAACCCTTTGATGTTTCCAATGAGTGTTTCTGTTCTTTGAGTCGAGAACTTCAAACATTCCTTTTAAATAAGCTGTTAGATGGAGAGTGTTGGTGCTCTGATTGTGCTCCGTCCTGAAAGTTATTTGCTTCAGATTCAGCCAAATTGCTCTCAGTTCTCCTTCCTACAAACATACTACTTCTTTTTTGTGTGTGTGTGTGTGTGTGTGTGTCTGTGTTCTTGTTCCATCCTGTTATGTTACAAACCTCTTTTTACATTTATGGTACTTGAATCACACAACAGATGCACAAAAACATTTGTGTGTGACAATACCACACAGTGTGAAAAGATTGCTGAAAATGAGCTTGAAAATGGTGCGAAATCCAGATTTTTTTGGGAGGGGGGATAAATACAAAGTAGAATTTCTTAAAATATCAGAAATCAACTGTGATGAGATATCTGAGGCCTTGTTTGCACAACATTGATTTTAAGTGAAAAATGCTGAACTTGTCATTGGGACTCTTCCAAAAACCTCTGGCTCCATCTCAATGGAAAAAAGGAGGAGACTTTTTGAAAATGCATTTTTTTCAAAAACAGGTTATTTCTTGGTGTAAACGGTACAAACGTTGCTTCTGCACATGAGCACCACAGCTGTAGTAACTAGTAGTTCTGCACATGCTCAGTAGAGACAATCAGAGCTATTTTTCCTTCGTGGTGTCACGACTCCCAGTCCATATTCACTTGGTACTTTTATTTTGACAGTCACCGTAGTAATAAAGCAACTTGGTGGTCTGTCTACTAGAAGGTCAGTGTTCTCACTTTGTTGATGTTTATTATTCTCTGCTGCGTGTGTGTGTGTGTGTGTGTGTGTGTGTGTGTGTCGACTCATTACAAAAATGAACAAGAGCAAAAATGTGTTTTTACTTGAAATGTTGTCATGGAAACAGGGGCTAAGACCATGGACACATCCCTCTGCTTTGACCAGAAATACCAAAAGATGATATAATACAATCTTCCAGTCTCCACTTCATCACTAAACATAGCAGAGAAGTTTGATAAAAGTCACAGTTGAGATAATCCTCCACAGATGTACATTAACGTGCTTCCCACTGACTCCGGTTTCTAATCGACCCCCTGACTTTCCCTTTCATGTCACCACCAGGTTGGATTTTATCGTTCTGAGTCTCGGCAGCCACCTGATGGATAGTTGTGAAATCTGGAGCTGACACTCATGTCACCCCGGGGATGAATTGTAATCACTGCGGGGAACATGTAATGCTTCATGTCAAGTCGTCTGTCCCCAAATTTGATTAATGATGAAAAAACCTCCAAAACATCAAATACTCTGGAAAAGAGCCACACTCACTCTCTTTGTCCTAGTTACTCCACTTCCTGTACACAATCTCAGCAGCAATTGTCATGCTTCAAAGGATGCAGTCAATACTTAATTTCAGAAAATAACGCCATCCTCACAAAAACTTGTCTGGGCCTAATGTCGGAACTAAAGAAGCTCCTCTTATGTTGAGTAATGGAATATTTTGACAACAGCGATAATAGGAATATCAAGACAAAGGATGACTTTTGCTTTTATTGGACAGACGCTTTTAACAGATCTGTAGAGCAACACAAAAGACGAAAGAGAATGGAAACAATAACACCGTCTTTTAACGTAAATGGCCATCACAATCTGTCACTTTCTTCAGCCGAAACAAAGCAAAACACTGCTATTATCTGTCGCTCTCAAGTAAATTGTGAATTTAAAACAAACAGCGGTAATAATTATTTACACTTCTTGTTGGAGTGACGCGTGGCGGTACTTACTCGAAGGGCTCGCTGGGGTCGTTCTTCTGCATCTCCGGAGGGATGGGGATCCGCTTGTAGTACATCTCCCAGTCGAACGCGCCCCGCATGGCGTCGCCCGCCTGCGTGTCGTAGCCGAAGTTGTCGTGGTCGATGACGTCGATCATCGGACACACGATGGTCTTCCTGTTCTGGGAGATTCGGTCTGCGAGATCCAGAAAGATCCAAAACACAGCAGGAAGAGAAAGGTCATTTATGTCTCTAAAGGCCGATTCATACGCCGTGAGAACAAGAAGAAAATTTGGCATTGCGGCTTCCTGCCGATCAAAATGACGTAATGTTTTTCAAATTAGGTTTGGCTGTGCACTCCCCTGCAAGAAGTGTGTGTGTATAGGTGCGCATAGGTGT
>OMNM01031625.1:2887-16146 GCA_900302745.1 Parablennius parvicornis
GGTATCATCAGTGACGCATACAGCACAACAGGCCTTATAGGCACAAGCTCGACTGTAAACACACACACACACACACACACACACACACACACACACACCAGAGAGAAAAGAGAAATGCCGAAGGGAGGAGTGTGTGGGTGTGTGACAGCGGATCAATAGTTGTGTTTGTGGCGGCGCTCCCACAGGAGTGGAGCAGTATATGAAAAGCCACTGCTGATGGCTGAAGGTCCTCTCAGAACATTCCCTGTGTGTTTAGCCCAGAGCCAAGGTTAACCCCTCCACAAAGACGCCACAAAAACCTCTGCCTGCCTCCCCGGGGCTACATACACTCACACGGGCCCACCGCGGGAGCCTTTCTTCTCGCCGTGTGCGCGTGTGTGTGCCTCGTGGCGACAAAAAAAAAAAAAAGGGCAAACCCGTGACGCAGTCGCAGGCCCGAGGAGACTCTCCTGCTTTATACATTGCACGTCATCATTAATGCACTTTACTGCAACACCTAGCTGTAATTAAATTACAGATGATATTAAGTTTGATCATTATCTTGTGGCAAAAAACAACACAGAGAGCGATTATACAGTATGACAGATGCATTAGCACATTTCCGTATGGGGTTAATAATCCTGTTGTGAATGAAGCAATGAATATCATTGAAGCCGTGTTGTAATTGCAAACCAAAGCAGAGTTAACCTCAGTGATTTATCCAGACTTAATTTCCATCTTAGCACCTCTTTATTGCTTTTACTAGCAATAAACAGCCCCTCGGAGAGAGAGGTAATAACTGCGGGGCCATAACACTGCTAAATCATGCATTTAAAGCAGTACAATGTGTATATGGAAGTTTCAGTGCACCCAGGGTGTGAACAAAGCGGCACTGACAAATAAATGCAACATTGCTGTCTGCAGTTGAAGTGAATATACGAGGGTTAAAAAAAAAAAAAAAAGTTCCTCTCCCGAGGCTCATTTTCCTTCCAAATTATATCTTTCTCTCCAGATTTTCCACAGACAAAAGATTTGTGTTGATTTTGATTACGGAGATGGAGGAAAATAGGAAGCTTGTCATGCTCTCTACAGTAATGATAGGATACTCTGTCAAGCAGCTCTCGAGGTGTCTGCAATCCTTCTCCTCAGCCGTCCTCCTCCCCACGCGGGCCGTAACTAGCTCACGATGAGCCTCGACAGGCCGTCATCGCCACAGAGGACTGATGGAATACTAATTAGTGTGCCACTACTTGAATAATTCATGCATCTTAATTAGGGGAGAGATTTCCCATTAGGCTTTTAGATATGACCGAAGAGTTTGGCTCCTATTTTGTGCGAGAGTTGGCGGTGTGTACACAAATAGACAAGAGCACACACACACACACACACACACACACACACACACACACACACAAACACACACACACACACACTGGTCTTCATTGTCTTACCCCAACATGTGCTTTAGCTGTTGTCTGTGAATGAGCACTATTTATCACTTTTATATTAAATACAGTTTAATTTTCAACTCAGCCTCTAAGTTAGGCACCAGTTAATATCTGATGAGTGTCTATAGTCTGTTATAGTCCAGAAAAAACTAAAAACAGAAAAAACAAAAAATAGATTTAAGTACAGCTATGAAGCACTACGAACACTAGACCAACGGCAGGTTTGGAGACCCATGAATTATTTACAAAGTACAATTAGCCCAACTTTGCTGGGCTACAATTCCCTGCAATTAGTTGACATACAGTTATTTAGTGGAATACTTGCAAAAGACTGGAAATACAGACTTATGGTCTTGTATAGGGACCTTCACAGCAGAAGGGGGTGAACAGCTTCTCCAGGCTGGTGTTCAATAATCTGCTGTCCTGCATGGCAGAATTATGACGAATGAATGTTTTCCTACTTTATTCTTGTTGTGAGTCATGTGTAATTGTGGAGGAATTTCTGTTTGTGTTGTGTTTTTATGATGATATATGTGGTCTGTGATATGCATGGGATGCAAATGCTAGACATATTTCCCGATTGTAATGGCATCAGTGAGAGGAATCCTGAATAAAGGTTCTGACAGCAATCATGATTTATTTCCTTGTATTTCTACTTTATTTTGCCCTTATTTTGCACTAATCTAACTGAAAACTGCCCTGCACCCTCCAAGGTGTTTCTATGCCTGGTCCTCTCTTTTTTTTTTCTTTCCTTCTTGTTCTTTGCATGTGCTCTCTTAGACTGCATCCATCCTCCCTCTCCCAGGCATCTTTCTGCTTTAATGAAACAGATGTCACTTCATTAATAAAGACCTGCTCTAGCATACAAGTGAAGAAAAGAACAAGCATATGCAAAAAGAGAGAGATATAATCCACGTGAGCCCAGTAGAATATTGTACATGACTTATAAAAAAATAAAATCTACCAACAATTCATTGTAAAATGTTAATACTGATGTATAGCGACTACGAATAAGACAAGTCACAATCTTGAATTTCAATATCAAGATTTATTTATTTTTCACTGCCCAACTAAGTAGAATGTCTAGAAATATGTTATATAACCAAACAGAGCGTGGACCTGAGGCTGAAGCACAGTGCGAGTCCCTCATGCACGGGAAAGTGTACGGTAGTTCAAGGAAGTGCTTGGTTAGTTTTGAGAAGAGTTTAAGCAGCTTCCTGGTGCGCGCCGAGATAATCTCATGTCTTTTTCCCAGGGGATCGCCACATGCTGAGGGAAGCCAGATGTTCCTTACCGCTCTCTCTCACCACCACAAACTCCTCTCCAACATGGGCAAGTGCACACATTCACACTTGAAATCTGTGGCGGCAAAACAAATTTCAGTTGATCTCTGATCTGAGGAGACTGAATCATTTTTAATAATAGTAGTGTAAAAGTGAATTTTACTGATGGTGCTACTTTTTCAAGTAACACTACCTCTTGGAGTGAAAAGCAGATAGACGACAGGAGAATATTTGAAAGCAGCGAGTGGTGACAGACAGACATGGTTGCTGAGGACACAGCAGCTATTCCACTGTCGTGCCTTTGGGAGCAATATCTAGGCTTGCAAGGGAGTGATAAGAAATACCTTTTATCCTTCTTTAATATATTAGTGACAGTGGCATTGAAGTGTATAATAATTGAGTGATTAAAACCAGATTATAATATATGGATATAAAAAGTTTGGGATATTTGCCAAATGGATTAAATATCATCTTTACATGCTGATAAGTTCCTATTAGAAATCTGGCAATGTGGTGAGGTTTGTTTTTGCTCTTATGCCCCAATTTTCCTGCTCACAAACACAATCTCTCACACATCTCTCTCTCTGCAAGTGATTATGGTACCAAGGAGATGTTTATCCTTTAAGTGGAATGTCACTGATATTTTTTTCTTTGTTGCTGTATAATATAAATTAAAAAAGAATACAATAGTGAAGTATTTTTTTCTTAAACAGAAACAATTTTTCGCATAAATACGTTCAATACCTTTTTCTCAGTCTTATTTTTGAGTGAATGTCACAAAAATCTGAAAAACAGTTTCTTAAAACATTTGAATATTACAGAAGATGGGATTCCTATCCTTTAACTGGAACCACGATGATCAAGGTAATATATTTAAAGGTTTCTTTCAGTTCATATGTGATCAGTGTAGTATTAAATGATTAAAAAAAACCTCACTTTCTGTTTATAATCAATGGTTTTGAGATGCACCAATATGTGCATTTGTCCTTTCAATTTGGCTCATCATTTTACATATAACTCTATCCTTCTACTATTCTAATGTATTTTATATGTGAAATTAAAATGAAAAATAGTTTAAAAATGCTCTTAAAGCTTCGACAGACAGTGCAGCAAGATACAGATGTGGTCATGTATTTGGTTCTGATCTGAGATGTGATCCCATTCATCACTCTAACACCAGGATGTGATCTGAACACTTGAAGATCTGTGATTGGTCAGGACCTCGAACAGGTCCTTTGATAATTGATCACAAATATAGATACAGGTGACACAAGGGCACACAGTTACTAACACATCTCAATATGTGCTGTGGCAAATCAATCAACAGCTATAGCAAGAAGGGGCAGGTGAAGGGGCAGGTGAAGGGGCAGGTGAAGGGGCAGGTGAAGGTGCAGTGTCGGAGGGAGATTTGAAGTCCATTACTTTCTCAACTTGATACATCACCTTCATCTCTCTCTGATACAGCATAACTTTAAATGAGATAACTGAAGGCTAATGCTCTAATTTAATGGTAGGACTCATTTTGACTTTGTTGTCATCTAAAAGGTGAAGATCACTGCTTATGTCTTTGGTGCTGAACGTCGTGCTACTACTTTGTCATATTTGTCGTATTCAGTGAGCTTCACATCTTTGATGTCATCCTGAGGTGGAAGAACATATCACATCATTACAAAAGCCCACACAAAACGTTAACTTTTTCCATGATAAAACACTCTCGGGACTGAAACTGAGCAACACGGCCTTCCTCTCTGTGATGAGACGTTTCTATCAGAGGCAAATTCATGCAGCCCCAAACCGATTATGCTAACAATCCTCCATCCTCCCTCCCTCTCTCTCCATTAGATCATTTGCCCAGCCATGTATGCACTGGCCAATTTAAAGACAAAATCAGACGCACTCAGATAATTTTGTCCAATATGAGCTAATGCACAGAGAGGACGCTGTTATCTGCCTAAGCTCATTATCAAGCGCCGTCTCATTCGGCTGATGAAAATATAAGGAGTAGCTCCAAATCTACTGGATGGCAAACAATACTGGGCTCGGGTTGATATTTAGTGAGCTGACTTTGTTGCTTTTGACAGGAGTCGCATAATGGCTTTTCATACTGCACCTCTGATATTACTGCACTCATTACAAACACTGCATCCTGAGCCTGAGCCTCAACAACAGATTCGATGACAGCTGAGTCATGCTGGAAGGGAAAACAAAGACATTTAAGTCCACTTCCAGACTATCAAAACATCGTTTCTGTGATTAATTCCATCCACAGGTATGTCTGATGAGGATATAAATGCCTCGTGAGAGGTAAAGTGCAGTTCAACAACTCAGTTTGATCAAATGTAACGTGCGTTGAGTCCTGACGCCCAACTCTGTCAACGGGTCAAAGCAATCACATCGATGCAAATCACATGCCATCAGTCAAGATGGCCAACCTGTGGTTTTGCTCAGCATGAATTTCTTGTCGACAGGTAGTTAAGACATGCAAATCACTGCAGGCTCCACTGGATTCAATCTTGTAAATCAAAGAAGAATCATGTTCGGCTTCCAACAAATCATAAAGGATGATTAAAAATGAACAGGGTATAACGAGAGTGGAGTATTACAGTTATTTGGAGGACATCAAACTCGATAATGGGATTATCAAAACATCATTTCCACAGTTTTATGAGAAATAAGGTGACAAAGCTGGTGTTTGCGTTCATAAATCTTCCTTGAAATCATTCAAGACAGAAAAGAAGATTTTTTTTTTTTAATTAACATATTAGTATGTACCAGAAGTCAGCCTCTGAGATTGAAACAGTTACTTCTTTATTTTGTTACAGTTGAGACCCACCCAGTTAAATCAATTTATCAAGTCAATGAATACTGAAAATAGAACCTCAGTGATCTGAAGTGGCTATCTGGCAACAATCAATCACTGCCTTCTTCTTTCCTCCTCCTTTTTCTGTATTCCCACACATGCTGTTAGACTATACAGATGGAATTTGATTTCCATCTTTGGGGGATGGGAAGGAAGAGGGCAGGTGAGGAGACTTGGCAGGGATATGAGGGCCACTTGAGAGCACCGAGAGCTACACAGAATGCGAATGCTTTGGAACACACCCGTGAGGTCACATTTACCATAACCAAAGTAAATCAAATTTTCAGCTGCCTTGATTGGAGAGAGAAAAACGCTAAGCAAACGGTTAGATGAATGATGGATAGATGGCAGATGGTGCGCACACAAACCTGGGTAAGTTGTATGCTTATCCCTGCCGAGAGGGCGGACAGTCATTACAACCTCAGGTCTACTAGACCTGAACAATTCATTACCAAAAATAATAGTGATCATAATGGTAATATCAATAATGTTAATAATTGACTTTTTTTTGTTTTTTAAAGAGCAACATTCTGATAGGAATTTCAAAGTTTGTTTCCAGTGTAGTGTCTATCATAACAGTTGTAGTAAAAATATTAAATGTATTGCTGCAATGCAATAAAACGAATATAGCTTTGGGAAAAAGCAATTTTCAAAACCCAGGATTGCTGCGTGACCCTGCTTAGACACCCCTACCTGTGGCATTTCTCCGTCATACACTGGTGCTTACTGCTTCCGGACAAATGGAGGGAGATATATGGATGGAAAAAACATAAGAGAAGACACAAGAAGGACATGGTGTGATGAGGATGGCATGCACAGAACAGAATACAAGCATACAGATAAATACAGATGGGGAAGCACAGGGAGGAGCACAGGTATGAGTGGATGAAAAACCTGATGCATGAATGAGGTCATAAACAGAAAACTGATGTGTTATATTTTAAAAAATCCATAAGAGAACATACATGTATGCATATTTAAAGTATGTATTGACATATTAGAGAACACAAAACCCAAGATCTTTTTGTTTAACTGGACGGGAGCTAAGTGGGTTATTGACGAGATGTTGATTTTAGTTTCACAACACCGTGTACCAGAGCTGAACAATTAAGAAAGTATGAAAATAATATCATCATGATGACATAAGAGGGCTCATTTGGTGATGCCATTACATGTTTAAATTATACAGAATCCCTAGATCTATCAAAAATGTGAATGAATTAAAGACTCCCTCATCATGACTGTTTTTTGACGGCACAAAATAAACTGAAAAACCCTGTGCTGAGATTATTCCCTGTACATTTGCTGTTGAAGGTGGCATGAGCAGCTCACTTTAGCAGTCAGCAGTGGGTCCTACAAGCTGTGTGTAATCAAGAGATGTTCAAGGGCTATTCTGAGTGCCGACTGCCGAGCATTTGTGTTCTTTTAAGAGGTGTTCGAGGACCAACTCTAACGCCAGTCATTTGCATTAAAAAAAAAAAAAAAAAAATCCCTGAGCCAAGTAGATAATCACTGTAGTTGTATTCATAACCACACAAGAACTAGACTTATTATTCTATTAAAAATGTTTTCTAAATTAGTACATAATGTGCTCAAGACACAAAACTGATAAGAGGTTTATCAAAAACCACAGAACTTTAGAGGTGAATATCGACCAAAAATACATATATTTATATCAAACTAATTATTATTCAGTCATTTTTTTCATAATTGCAAAAACACCTACAAATACGGTAACCATTTTAGAGCCATAACACACTTCTCTACTGTGCATGGTGTGAGCAACTTTCTTGAATGACACTAATAATACCCATACAATTTGCACAGTTCAAAAATAAAATCCATTGACATGCACCGACACCGATATTTAGAAAAAGGCAAAGAAGGCAGCTTATTCAGTAACAGAAAAAAACGTTTTCCAACCACAATAATGTCTACCTCTGCAACAGAAAGATTTGTATCCTTACTCTACAATCTACAAAAGCACTTCCATTCAGAGGAACATGAAGTCGTACAGTGCATGTTTGCACAACAAGCACACTTGGTAAAAATGAATCGTTAGTACAAGTAGAGAGAGCATGAAAACTGTGTCAGCAGAAGTGGTGGTCTGATCTAAAGAGGAAAGTGAAAAAAAGGAGAGCTGCAATAGAGGGAGCCATGAAAGGCAGCAGCACCTGGAGAAGATGCCAAGACAGTAGGAGGTCTGGAAAAGGGACAGTGGAGAATAGAGGCAGATGAGAGGAGGATCAAAGACCAGGATGAGAGGGATAAGAAGAAAAGATGCCAGCCCAATTTAGGATTTAGGAAATGGCCCCACAGCCCATCTATAGGTTTGAGTATTTTATCAGCGTTTCAAAGTTTAGATGCTCGGAAGGCCAAATGATCTTTATGGTATAAATGACAAGCCCAAAGAAGATATAGGCCGGGCTGTGAATCCAAGTGAATCCAGAATTGAGCAGTTGTAGTAGTAAGATTCATGCACAGGGAAAATGGTAGGTATGAAAATAACCAACAATATTATCTCCTTGGGGATTTGCAAACTAGTTTCGGTGCAGCACTGTTATTTCATACAATATTTCTTTTATTTGTGAGCAGGTGTAACTCATAGCAACAGTCACACTATGCAGTGTAATTTGACTGTGGACGTGAACATTATCTCAAGCTGTCTGTGGTCACACAACCATGAGAATCTTTACTATAGGATATGGGCGCGCTGATTTTAAACCTCTTTTGTCCATCTTTTGTCGAAAAGGCCCAATCTGTAGAATACATAATGAGCCTGATCACCAATTGGAAACAACAACATCTAGTTACAGCTTACCTTGACAGTGACAAACTCCATGAAGGTTTTAAGGAAATGTGAGTTTTGTTATTTGTTTTTTTTTAGCCATGTGAGCACACAGGGGAAAGTGGAGAAGTGAGCAAGAGTACTTGGATGGTCTCTACAGACAGGCTGACAACAGCAAAACTGGGATGGAGTTTGGATCTACTGCAGCTGTGAAGCTAACAGGATGGCAGCTGGTTGCCAACACAAAGGAGAAACCTACCGTGTCTTTGCTTTAGAGATAGAAAACCTTTATAACTGATAGATGAGGGCTTTTTTCCAGACAAGATTAGAATTTCTGACATTTACAAGTAAGTGATTCCCATCTGGGGCATTCTCTTTGCGTGTCCATTTTTCTGACGGCGTGAGCAGAAAAGTCTACCGTATAATTCAGGAATAGGTCTTAAACTATACTTCTTTTTAGTCTTACATAGCATTTACAAATGAAATCATGTCCTTTTTTATGGGTTTGTCTTTGTGTGTTTGTGCTGTCCAACTGCAACGTCCAAGAAATTCCCTAAATATCGAGACGCACAATCACGCTGAAAAAAGAAGTGATAAAATCTTACTGGTCAAAGACAGATACAAATGTGACCTCACTTATGTCCAATTGTTGTCAAGTAATAATCTAAGAAAGCACAGAGGGAATTCCTGACAATTTACCACAAATGCTATGAATTACTGAGATTTTTTGAGTCAAAGGTCAAGGTCTCTGTGGCCTCTCACATACTAGAAAAAAGTGACATCTCCAGAGAGGTTCAAAGGGATAGACTTTAAATCTAGTGTAAAGCACACATAACTGTGCCCCTGTAATGCTGCTGGCTGAGTTTTTCAAGGTGACAGTGGCACCCATCAATAATTTTCCTATAAAATTTTCGAGTAAAGTACTTAGTGACACTTAACTTTCAGTGTTCATTTGATCTACAATAGCCAAAAAAAAAAATAAGTTAACAGCATAAAACATTATCAGTTTGTGTATTTTGTTTCTTATTTCCTTTTCTGTCAATGCTCATCACAAGAATGCTATTTCCAGGAGTTAACACCATCCAGAAAACATTTTAACAAAGTACACAATTGAAGCAAATATAACTGGAATATAATCACCAAGAATGTAGAAAACATTCTGAGTAGAAATTGTGATTAAAAAAAAAAAAATAAGTGGAGGGAAAATGACTTACTTTTTTCGTTGAACATAATGTACAATAAGCCTGATGGGGTCAAATTATACTGACAAAGTAAGTTTAGAAGCAAAACTATAAGTGTAATACTATCGAATGCTGCCAGTCGTATCGAAAGCCTCTAACTTGCACAGAAAGATGTATGCTTTTATTGCCTATGGATTATAAGTTCATTATATACTGACCTACTTGGCATATACAGTTGGGGGAATTGAGGAGGTGCAGTGTGGCTCAAACGCCATGAGTCGGCCTCGGCCCCCAACACTCACCATCCCAATCACCTATCCAGGTCGTAATTATTCTGAGGATTGATTTCAATTTCACTAAATGTTAAGATTTTCTTTCACTGTTGTTCTTTTGGATTCACACTACGCAAAACTATTGAACTTGCGTTATGAATTGAAGTTAGTTACAAAACAAAACTCTCCACAAATGTGGTCATTTAACAGCTGCATTCACTTCTTTTATTTGGTTTACAGATATCAAATGAATATCAAATGAGGGTGGTAGACATTATGAATTAATGATGAATTCAAAGTGAATGCAAAGAAGGTTGCTCTGAAAGGCAGCAAAGGCAAATTACGGTTTGCGATTAACTTACAAAGCTGCGATGAATGCACCGACTGTGACGGTATCATTGAGCTGAGAAAACACTACATCAGCAAAACAAAATGAAGATGTGCAAAGAGTGAGGAAGTGAAGGAAGCAGAAGAGATGCCTTCTTGACACCCAAGTTATAATGTTAATTTGGTCTCAACCTTTCAGGACATATTTAAAGGGGATGAGAGCCAGGAGACGCACACACAAACACACACATACTTGCCGGCAAGCCTGCCTGTCTGCAGTCAAACGCTGGACCTCTAATTATGTTAACCCGCTCCTCAGATATATTATTATGTGACCGCAGATACGGTGTTTGATATGGAAAGCCAGGGTGAACTGGGAGGAGCAGAAGAAAATACTGGAGAGGGAAAAGAAAGGACAGAGGAGACGCAAAACAGAAGCTGAATGAAAAGGACAGAGGGATAAGACGACACTTGAGAGCAAAAAGAGCGGGAGCCAAGAGGCAGTGAGGGCTTCTCGTCATTCATTACAGATAATAGTAGTTATAGGTCAGTGCGTAACACACTCATGGAAGATCACACGTATACTGTGGCACACACTTTGGCAGGCATCAGCACACTCGGTACTTTCCTCACATACAGCCATCACAGTTCCGCATTGAATGAATTGTCCCCTTCATTCGTTCATCAATTTAAGTTCACGCTTTCTCGAATCTCATTAAGTTTGTGTCCTTCACCTTCTCTCTTTTTATAGACAACTGAGCTTCTCTGCTTTACTTTCTTGCACTTTCCATTTTCTCAGCTTCGTTCTCGCCATCCAAAGTGTGAATTCTTTAAGGGGCTACAAAACTATAAATCATTTTGCTTCTGACGCTTCTAAACATTTCCACTCAAACTACCGATACCCTTAAAAATGGCAGACACTAAAAACTCTGCTTCAGATTTACTTGCTCAGTCTGTCTTTGCATCTTTATATAGTGTGTCTGTAATATCAACAGATGCTATTTTTACAGGCTCTCGAAAGCTTTATTGCTCATACACACTCCTAAATTATTTGTCCTTTATTTGCTTTGTCCTTAACTTGACACCTTCTAGTTTTCTTCCCTTTCTCACTTCCCCTCTCTGTCAGAACATCCCATCCAGTCTAATTCCTCCTCTGTCACTCTCCCCTACCCTGGTCTTTTTACAGCCTCGTCTCTCCATTTCCTTTGCGTCTCCGGCTCCTTCTCCTCTCGCGTCCTGTCCTACTCCGGTGTAACCAGTGTCATTGTTCAGATAATTATTTATTAACGTGTTTATGCCACCACCGTCCCCGTCTGTCTGTCGTCGCCATCTGTGCCCAGTTAGGTGCCCGCCTTCCTGCGTCGCTGTGCCCTGCCCGTCGGGGAGAAGGCAGCACATGAGGGCACAGATCAGAGACGCCCACACAAACACATTCGCACTCTCTCTTTCTCGCTTCTTTTTTTTTCTCTCTTTCCTAAGAAGCACAAACGGACAGACAATAAGCAGCCCTTTTGCTGACAGTCCCTGTTCCTCCCCCACACTGCCCCTGGGGCTAGGTGGGGTTAGCTGGGATGAGAGGCACACAGCAGTGGCCACCGCAGTCCCTTCTGTCCTGTCCTGTTTGCTTTGTACCCTTCTGTCAGAACGACGAACAGAAGAAGGTAGCGGTAGCAGGGGGGCTACCTTGATAAAGTTGTTTAGAGGACGCAGGAGGAAGGTGTATTTATACGGAAAGTAATGAAGGATCATCTGGGATTGTTTGTCAAGCTTTGAGGGTCATATAATACAAGTTAAATACCTCACAGTTTTGTTCTCCTTGTACTTTGTGTTCATTTAATGGAAAAATAGAGTACGCGGTTAGCAGTGATAACTTTATTGTTGGTCACAACTGAGGAGCCATGTTGCATTTACCTAAACAAATCCTGATATTGGAAACTCATCCAGGACTGTAAATGTCTTCATTGAATCCAACATATGGCGAAGTGGTGCATAACATCCTATTGCAACCTGAGCCCCATCCTAAAGGGTATAAGCAGTTGTCAGAGTGCCATCCGCACCATGATGTAATGTAGCAGAGGAAGGAGGAGCACAATGAGGAGGGGGATAAATGAGGAAAGAAACAAGACAAGGGAGGGAGATATAACGATAGAGGGATGCACAGAAAGCCGATGGGACTGTGAGAGGGTTGTGATCAGGCATCCTGGATCTCAATAAGTAAAGAGAACAAATATTCTCCATCTTTGTTCCTCCTCCTCTTCTGCTCTTCTCACAAGCAATTCCAAGTCCCCCCCCTTCCATTCCCTCAACATGATCTCTATCTGTTGGCTTCTTCACTTCTTGGCAGTTTGTCTCTCTCATCTCCTCTTCTCCCAACGGCAGCCCTTTCATTCCCTCTTTTTTTTTTTCTCCATTTGTCACTGCACTTCTTCAGCTCAGTTTTGTTTGTTTTTTTTCCTGCTTTTCTACTTATGTTTAACTTATGTGCTCTCTCTCAGTGGTTGCATCTGTCCATATGTATGCACGGGAGTGACTTTATCCCCAAGAGGAAGCCTGGGAGGTTACGTGCCAGAGGAGGTGGTCCTAGTGGTCTCCATCAAGGATCGGAAAGGAGCATTGGTACTTCCTTGGGGAGAGCGCCTCATTAGCGTGAATGCTGCACAGGAGAGCATGTAGAAACTGTGTGTATATGCGTCTGTTCAAGTGCCTCTGTCTATAATTAGGAGTCACAGTGAGTAGTGCTGTGGATCACAGTTAGATAAGTGCTCTGGCAGCAAGCCAGAATCGGAGATAGGCCTCATGCATGCGCATACACAAACATGTACGCACACCCTCACAGGCATCTCCCACTTCTGTGGTTCTTCCTCAGCTGTGTAGTGTGGTTGTTGGGGATTATTTGGCTCACTGTCTCTTTTAAAATGTACCACCTGCAGATGGCAGGGGCCAGTTGGATGTATCCAGCTTTACACTGACAATATCGGTCTCTTGGTGGAAACCATGCCCACAGATGCACACACCTGTACTTTCTAATTTTCATGTTTGAGCCAAACAACAAGGGAATCAATACGGGTACCTGAATTACAGGATCAAAGTTATGTTAGAGCCACATGTGCAACACACACAC
>OMNM01031647.1:14802-33402 GCA_900302745.1 Parablennius parvicornis
AAAAAAAAAAAAAAAAAAAAAAAAAAAAAAAGCAGCCATACAGTAAATACTCACACTCAGCAAATGGACCGCAACATCACAGGGCTGCACTGACAGGCCAAGTTTTGGAGTGACGTAGCCCAGTGCTGCTTGGAGCCACCAGAAGCCAGATACAGAGAAGTGCCAGGCTCCACAAATTTAAAACATCACAATCAAATCTGCTTTAATCACCAGGTTCTGTAAATGAGATTGAATTTCAGCAAAATATCAGACTGCCAAGACCTCCTGGTAAACGGACAAAAAAAATAAATAAAAAAACTCACACTGAGCAGCAGAGCGTCATGCAAACACAACTCCTTCAGTCAGAAAGTGAGCATATGGATGGGGCTCCCTGAACCAGGTCCCTCCAGGACCCGGCAGAGGCTGAAGCGGGTCCTACCTGTGAGCGGGGCTTCCCCTGCACACGCACGTGGAGGCAGACGAGGAGCAGAAGAGCCAGTCCTGACAGCATCATTCTCACATGTGGGCAGAGAAAGTGTACAACCAGTTGTCACTCAGGCATCCACCGAGGGGTTTAAAAAAAAAAAAAAAAAAAAAAAAAAAAAAAAAATGTAAGTGGGGGTTCCAGGGGCCGCTCCTGCGTCAGCCCACTCTCGGTAGCCTCTGCAGCTCCGAGAATGCCAAATAGAAGCCTCTCACTCCAGGACTGATCTCTATGAGCTCTCCTTGTAAACTGAGCTGGGGGAGGTGCAGTTGGGGGAGGATGGGGGGAGAACGGAGAGAGTAAAGGGTAGAAAATGAATTGGAGGCAGAGAGGAAAGTGCTGCAGCTATTGCAAACTGGAAATCACGGAGGAAGTTTAAGGGAGTGTGTCAAAGTGACAAAAACTTAAGTTGGAAATAATTTCTTAACCGGAGAAAACAAATTCACAAGTATAAGCATCGATGTGAAAATTATGTGAATTGAATGGCAATAATGTGTCCTGAAGAAGCAGATGAGCACCTTCCTGCTTATTTATACTGTCAAAAACCACTAAATACGTATGTACTGTATATAGTTAAGTGGGAAATAGCCCCATATGAAAAACACATTTTTCTGTTCACAAACAATAAGATTCTTTTACCCCAAACTCAAGGCAGACCTGCTGCTGCCAGAGAGAATCAACTCCTCATATGGCTTTTTTCTATTGTTTCCACAACATTAAATCCCAATTTACCAGGACATAGTCACATAAAGAGTACACTCTTCATCCTCGTATCTGACAGCTGGTTTTCTCATAATATTTTGAAGAAATGCAGAGTATTTTGGGGACAGTGTGGCTGGAGCGGCTTCACAAACACAGGCCTGGAAAATAAGTGTCTATTCAGCTGTCCCCTCTAACAGGGATCGCCACAGCAAGTCACTGAAACTTTCAGGCACCTTCCTGCCAAAACCAGGATATAAACTGAACACAGGCCTCAAACAAGAGGGAGAACATTGAAAATGTTTTTTCTGTTTATACAGAGACCACTGCAACACGATAAAGCTGTATGTGGCGAGAAATGAGAATGTTTTCAAAATGTGAAACAGATTATTATTAAGCATCAAGTTATAGTACTTGGCTCATCCATAGTGTAACTTTATCAGTTATGAAGCATTCAGCTGGACCATGTTATAATTTCCCCACAAAAAAGTAGAAGTTTGCTTGTCCAAGGCTTCTCACTGCTGCAGTCCAACCAAAAACTAAAGGCAACACGCTGCTATAAAGTCAATATGTGGTTTGAATTATAAAGAGTCTTCTTTTTAAACAGATTGTTTTGTGATCTATATTTCTCCAGAAAAAAAAAAAAAAACAGCAATTTCTCCAGCAATAAAGTGCACTTGACTTAATGCGCATGTGGGACTATTGTGATTCAATTAAATTACTACCTGCAAGAGTGCAAAAATGAACAAAGGAGTGGAAAATACTGGCAAAGATTCTTCCAACGCCTGTAGAGATGTGTGGTTTTTTTGTGTTTCAAAAGCTTGTCACACTACATTTGCTTTGCTTAAAAGTTGAAATGGTGATTTAATGGTTCCACCTAAAGTTTGTACTATTTTGTTGTAATGACCTGCAAAAACAACAAGGTCCCAGTGCTTACTTCGCACAGTAGACCTCAGGATGCCTCATTAAATTACAAGCGTTTGAAAAGCGAGGCCTGTTGCCAAGTTGGAAGTACATTTTAAACAGGGTTTCATCAATGAATTGGCAAGATGGTGAACGAAAGATTAACAATACTTCCTGTACTCATACAAATGCAGCAAAACACATCTATCTGTACCAGGGCTGTTAAACATAAGGCCTGTGGGCTGAAACTGGCCTGCAGAAGACTTCGATCTTCGAGCTGCAACACCACCAAGCAAATTGTAAAAGATGTCACAGAAAACATTGATTTTACAAACACATTTAATTAAGAGTAGTGATACAACACAACACTGAGACCTCAGCTGAGACGTCAGTGATGCTGCAATCAGAATCAGAATCAGAATTCCTTTATTGTCACTATACTATGGTACAGTGAGATTGCAATGAAAGATAACTACCATATTACTATCAAACTAGCCTTAAAGCCATGCTGTCAGGGAGATTTTATAAAAACATGCATAATACAACAGCTATAAGTGAAGCTTTTTAGACAGATTTTTTTTTTTTTTTTTTGCACCATGAGGTTTCACTAAAATTGCCGTTATGTTGAGATTGTGGTGATTTTCTGCAGTAATTGTTTGGTTTTATTAAAATATAGACGTTTTCATCACGTATACTCTGCACCACAACAAAAGAAAAACAAACTTCAAGCGTGAAGGTTCTTGTATTAGGCCGTATGAGTCCCTTGAAATAAAATGTGTTTGACACCCCTCATCTATATGCCTTAATCTCAGCAATTCTTTTCTGAAAGACTACAGCCTTTCTGGGTATTAGTCTTTTCTTCTTAAGCCTGAAAACTATCACACAAGTCAACAGTCTGTAGAAATATACATATTTTGATGGAAGAACTTCCTTCACCTCTATCCCCGGTAAAATTATGAGCTGCCCTGAAGCTTCGAGCCTCAGACACTCGCATGTATTAGCTGAACTGAACAGACGGCCAAACACTCTTTCTGTAATGATATGTATGTTGGCAACGCTCTCAATAAGTTACACTCCCCCATTCACCGTTCCATGGATCCTGTGGGAGCCATAATGAGCAAGTAAAAGTACTGGGTGCAGGGAAGAGCGGAGAGAAACAAATAACTGCACACCTGCAACAAGAACCCCCACACACACCCTGCGAAGCAGCATGAGCTGCCTGTAGAATAAGGAGCTAAAAACAATCTCTCCAGTCAAACACGGCTGCAGCAAATCGGAAAGAACTGGCTCATCAGTCATGACGACCGTGCACACTGTCCCTTTGTTCCTCTGATGTCTACACATCTCATAGCACCCAGAGGTCGGGCGGGGCCAGACTGACTCTCCTGGCGCACCCAAAGGTCTTTGTTTCCTACTTCGAGCAGATCAGTCCTGCAGCCCACACATACCAGAGGTGGGCTCTCCAGCAGGTGGGTCCAACTGTACCGCACACAGTCAGGGTCTGCATCAAGAACATTCCTCATTCACAATCAAAATCACCAGCAAATCTCATTTCCACTCTCTTATCCACGTTGTATAAACCTTCAGATTTCCCAGTGACTTGATAAAAAAAAAAAAAAACCCAAAAAATGATGAAATGAAAACGCATGATGTTTTTTTGCATCTGGGATACATATTAGTCGGCAAGGCCAAGCATGGAGGTCCCATGATTGTTCCCTTCAAGCAATGTGTTTGACTAAAGAAGGCAGAAGCGCTGCGGAGGAGACGGGCTAATGAATAAAGCAGGCTGAGAGCGGATGGAGGTTGGGAGCGGCAAGGCGTGGTGCAAGAGAGGCTGCCGTTTCTGGTTGTGGTTCATCTGAAGAGCAACAGACTCGACTACTATGACAGTAAAATAGTCACCATGTATTTCACATCAATACACATGTTGCCGCTTAACATCTGAGCCTGAAGTAGCCGAGATCAAACCGTCCACACACTCCATCTGGGTCATGACACAAGTACAGTACGAGCCTGAAGCAGCGGAGGATAATGGACATTTACTGCAGACTAAATTGCAGGAGTAAAAACTATTTGTGATTAACAAAAATTTACATGGATTCTAGTTTAACAAGGTTTCTTTCACCACACACCCACACCCCCAAGACAACAAGGTAAAGTCAGATATTTGTACCTTAATTAATCAGACACACATAAGACACGTACTTAAACGTCTTTCACATTTAGGAAGTCAAAAGTAAACAAGGCTTCAGCTCTGAAGCTTCATAGGATGGACAGATCGACTTTTCAGAAGTTTGACAGGGTGTTTTTTTTTTTTTTTTTGACAGACAAATGAATGTTCCCATCATTTTTGAGAAACTGTATTTTACATTTCCATGCTTTGCAAGTCAGAAATCAAACAAAAAGTTCACACGATAGAAATCCATTAATTTACGACATGAAAGTACATTCATGTTAAGTGTTTCAGAAAACTTTTTCATGATCTTATAATTATTTGGGCTTCCATCTGCAGGTTTGATGGCAACAACAATTTCTGCAGTTTCTTGTAACACAGACATAAGCTACTGTATTAAGATTCACATATACTGTATATTGTAGGGGAACCTCTCCAGAACAGATCAACATAATGGTTAGATAAGAATGGTAATGGTGAAGCAGCAGAGATTTATGCTGTAATATTTTCCATCATTCAATCAGCACAAGATCAACAAATTTAGTGTCACCACAATAGTAATTTTCACAGCATACATACAGTAGAAGCACATATAAATATCACAAATTACTAAAAACAACAACGGCTCTGCTTCTGAGATTCTGTTAGTTAGCGATGGGCAAGTCAGTAAAATAGAGTAAAAAATCTTTTTTAATGTGTGTTTAAAATTGGGCCCAACAAGAGGCAGAGCATAATTTTTTTAAATAAAAATCCTTAAATACAAAGGCATTAAATATTAGTTGGAGCCCGTCATAAGACTTTAAAATGCTTTCCGAAAACATCTCAACAGATTGCTTTTCCGAGATTAATAAGTCAGGATCATGTCAGTGAGGTGAGAAAAAATATTACCGTTAATGAAACTACATTTCTTTCTCAGTCAGTATCGACATGTCCACTTCGAAGTTTCAATATTAAAGTCCATTTTTAAGACCTTTCATGGTAACTTTGTTTTTGGCATTTTGACGGATCAACACTCACTTGACTGTAATCCAGATAAATATTGGGTGTGTGTTTGCAAAGACAAAAACCTCAAGTCAACTGAAGTGGGGAGTTGCTAAGTAGTGTTTCCAAGGTTTAAGGGCTTTATACACCTGCTGGAGCCGTTTTACTAATACAGCCATTACACTCAACCAGATAAGAGTGATTTACAACGGGGTTCGACCCCGAGCAGCAGGAAACCGCTGACCTACTCCCTGTCTCACACACACTCATTAGAGACAACAAATTAATTCAAAAAGGGAATTTTACAACCGATGAACAACACTGTATGGCAAACTTTTACAGTCCCAACATCAAAAGTCCCCTCACACTCATGTTTCCCATCTGGCTCTCAAATGACACACATTTCTTTTTTTTTTTTTCCTCCTCTGATGTGTAGCATGAGCTGACCACACATCGAGAGCTGCACACCACATTCCAAACAAACCGATGAGGCCTAAAATGTGCTCAACTGTCTTTTCAATCGACAGCCACCCAGACAGCAGAAAGTCTCTGTCAACAGCCGCACGTTTGAGGGAGTCCTATGTAGCCGCCAAGCACCAAAAATACAGCTTTGTATCCATCTGTGAGACCCTCCTAAATCTGTATAGGGGACTCCGACTCCAAAATACAAAGCTATTGCTTGTCATATGTTGCACACCTGCTCATCTCCATTGAAGACTTTCCAATGATGTTCTTACCATCAAAAAGACACATGTGTAGTCTGTATCTTAGTTAATAGCGTGTTTATTGAGCATATGTTGCATTACATAACGACTCATAATCCCTTAGATATGGCGACTAAACCTTCAGAAATATAAAATCAATTAGCGCTCTACATTTCACTCAATCCAGCAGAAGCAGTGGAAATAAGAGTAATCACATGTGTAGCAGTGTAATAACACAGATAAGTCCATGTAGTATTTGAGGAGACTGACCTGTGAGCAGTCAACCTTGAATGTTTCCTTGTTTGGTTTGCTTTGCCGGAAGCTTCTTACATCTGTGCATCACCTCGTGAAGATATTTTAAGAGGAAAAGTGCTCGGATCCGTTTGCAGAAAAGACTTTTTATACATTTCTGCTGACGGCATCAATGGAAGGTGCCGGTTCAGCTGTTGTTTGGCTGAGCCGCCTGAATACGATTAGGAAGTGGAAGTTCAAACGCTCCTGCTCTTCCTGTGGTCTTGCAGTTCTGTGTGGGGCGCCCGATATAAACCAGACAATGAAGCAGTCACAGTGACCATGACTGTGTGCTCTTTACCATCACATTTCAGTGGTAAACTGCTTCTCAGTTACAACACAAAGCACAGCTGAGGTTTAGAGCAATGCCTTTAGTGCTTGTTACACTTTATGAAAAAAGTATCACAGAACTATGTTCCTTTTTTATTGAAGTCCTTGCTTCACTCTGCAACTAAAACAAGTCATGGAATGCACACACACAAAACATTTTACAGAAGGTATTAGTCATTTTGGATATTTGTCTCAATGTGAGAAAACAACCCAACAGCTGTACAAACACTAAAAAAGCTTCCAAGAGTGTTTCACATTATATCAACAAAATGCTATTGTTTATAGCTTTTGGCATCCAGAGGTAATAAAAAGTGTGCTTTAACTATTAGCCTGTTATATACATTCTTCAAATTTGAAATATCTGGTAAGTCTTTCTATATGCAGCAATAGTTAAACTCACTTAAAGTTTTATCATTTAAATTCATATTTATAACCCACTTACAAATTAACTTTTTAGAATGTGTTTTAATCATAGTTTTACCTTTCACTTCAATTAAAAACTACTGCCCCAGTCACTGTGTTCAACATTTCCATCACTGCAGTTACACTACTCAGAGTCTACAACCAAATCCAGGATGCAAAAACATTTTAGATTGATGAATTTGCCGTTACGGATGTTAATGCATACAATGTTTTATTGTGCACAAGCCATCATTACTGACAAGTTATCGCATATTTTGCACAAGCCGTTTAAAACCACCTACCTCTGCAAATAAAATTGTCTGAAACAACTTCTAAGATAATTTAAGTGACAACTGATTGCTTGTGCAGAACTGACAGCACATTCAGTGCATCAGAAACTTCCGAAATGGAGTAAAAAATGGGTCAGGAAGCAAGCAGTTGAATTTTTCCAGGATTTTAAAAGCTGGCTGAAATGGAGGAGTGTTTCCCAATACGGCTCCTCTAAGACCACAGTCCTGCATGTTTCAGATGTCTTCCTACTCCAACACAACCGACTCAACTAAATAGCATAAATAAATGAAAACTAATCTATTTGTGGAGTGTGCTTACTTTTTAAAAAATTTTTATTTCAGATATGCTGAAAATCACTATTAGGTCCACAGACCACACCAGGTAACCAAAGATATTTCACCACGCAAACAATTAATAATTAAGGCAGAACAACATACTCAGTATGTATAAAAAGGAGTGGGAAGAAGTATTACTTTTTTAATCCCAAACCTTCTCCATAAATACATAATTTTCTTTAGCTTCCACTTAATATTAATTTCACTTAAACATGTTCAAACTAACATAATAAGGCAAATTATCTGAGAAAAAGGTATCATTCAATTATATTTGTAAAATTTGTGGAAACTCATAATCTAAAGCTTTGCTTATTTGTGACAAGTACTATAAAACCATCCAAAACTGATCTTCTTCTTTATGAAAATACAGCTGTCATTTGCCAAAAAAATAAAAAAGATAAAGTCAACAGACCAACATTAGTAGACAGGCATCAACCGTATCCCCACAAAGCATTTTGCTCACTCGTATCTTAAAGCTCTGTGCACAAGGTTAAACACTCCCCTGTCTGTTGAAGGCTTTATGAGCTGCTGCCGAGGTGTGGGGGAGTCGAACAAGTGGAACCCGGAGCACATGAGTCTGCTGGAGGTGTCCAGGTCACGCAGAGCCAGCAAAGGCCGATGTGGGCCACCAAGAGCCAGCGGGGTGGGGGTGGGTGTTTGGGGCAGCCAGGCCCATCAGGATACAGGAAGCCAGGACCAAACTGAGCCATCAATCTGTCATCTCCTCCAAAACTTCACATCCATTTGTCTGAACTGTCTTCTGACTGGAATTCCTATGTTCAAGCTCCCCTGACAGGCGGCAAGTGCCCCAACAAGTGTCTCCGAATCTCTGCTATAGTCCTCCTGAATATAGTCCTAAAGCTGAACCTGACCTTCTGCCCTGGGACAGGAAGAAGAGCAGCGAGAATTCATGTCTCCACTAAGCCATGGGCTTGGAATTGTGTAAAGCTCATAGTGGATACAAAACCATGTAAATAACACAGGTATAGACAAAGACTGACTTCAGCATGAAGTACTGCTATACTAAGTTGGACAGACCTTCAGAATTCACATTGATCATTTTCACAACAGTAAAAGTCTACAGACAGGAAAGCAGCTCTGTAAGAGGCAGTTATATTGGCACACAGGGCTTTTAACTAAACGCTAATATTTCCGCAGACTTTCTTGGGTACCATGCGTCCTGCTTACGTCCAACATTTCCAAACAATTAACAAACGTGAATGCTGGAGGATTTCTTTTTCTTTAGATGTCTAACGAGAAAAATAATCATTTTTAAGTTTCTAAGGATAGCACCCCCGCCCCCATACCTCTGTTTCTTTACACAGTCCACTAATGGCACGTTCATGAGTCACTGCTGGTGAGCGGGAAAGGTCACGAATTGTGACACTTCCCAGTAGGAGAAATACAAACTATAGAGTAGAACACCCTGCGAAGGCAGTAAGCTATAAAAGACAGCAATATTATTATTATTATTATTATTATTATTATATATTGATAACAAATATCTTTACAAACATATCGACTGGTTTTAATGGTTGATGACAGTGGAACATGACCATTTCTTCTTTGATAAACACTCAATATGAACTCAAAATAAAGACATACATTAATTAACAGACCTCCCTGTGATCATTCGTTACAACACAAGCAGATGAGCTACTGTAGCAGTGAAATTATAAACAAGCTTTTGGTCACAACAATGAAGCCTTGCACCTCCTACAAGAAGAGCAATATCTTAAAAACTTCTAGCCCGGTATTCGAGGGACTGATTGTAAAGACATCTCTCTTCAGGAAACGTGTATCTGTTACCGTTATTCTGCCGCCTGAACAGAAACTCTGCCGACGTGAGCAGGCGCCCATCTGCAGCGGGTAATGACGGGGAACACCCTGCGAGGTGCAGCTGGGGCTTGTCGTGACAGAGATGGGATTAAGGTATCTCCACCAGTCTGTGCCAGGCAGGCTGTATATCAGAGCACTCGTCGCCCTTTTAACAAGTCCGCCCGTCCACCGCAGCGGGCAATGCATAAAACAGATGCAGCTGTCAGAACGGGAGACGCGAGGAGCGGCCTCGGCTGCTGTTTGACGAGTTTGGGTCTGAGCTGTGCTCGGGTTGCTGGGAAGCATGCCAGTCACTGGGGGAAGGCTGCGGCGGAGAACCGCAGTGATGCATCGGGTCGAACTAGCCATCATTCATCCTGCCATCTTCATTAGGAAAGAATAATGAGTTCAAATCTATAGTGAGGTCCATCAGGGAAATGTTGCGGTGCTCATCAGCATTGATTAATCCCAAGGTCTCCATTGAAATATTTCGAAAGACTCATGCGATGGTCTGGCTTATTTATCTTCCACATAGATCATCGAAATTCGAACGTCAGCCATCATAACAGGGATTTCCTGTTATTTCATCACGTCCTGCACCACACTGCGCTCAACAGTGGGGTAGAAGACATCTCACTCACAGCTCTGTGATTTTCTGAGAAATAGGTTTTTACCCTCAGCTGGACACAGAAGTGTGTGGTCAGCGATCGCCTTTTAAAAACACACACCCATCTCAGACGCAATCCCTCTGAATTAAAGGGGTGAAGGGAGGTCACAACTGAATGGAGTTCCCACTCTAAAGGGACTGTTCTTTCAGGGTACCTCTCACATGATGAGCCACATTAAAAGAGCTCCAGTGCCTCTGTGCTGCATGTTTCTCCAACATGCTCATCAACATCCGAGAATTATAAGAGGCGCTCAATGTCGTCACCTTTCAAACAGGAAGACTGGCCCCGACATGCAGTTTCGACGCGTCAATGTAGTTTTCCCATCAGCGCATAGAAGCAACAAAAAACTATATAGATCAAGAAATTTTTACTTTTAGAAATTACATTCTTGCTCTTCAAAACAACATTTGGGAACTTCAAACCAACATTCAAAAAAATACAGATGCCTTTTAGCTTTGATCATGTTTGAGATTTATAGGATGCACAATGCAAGATGTTTTTTTTTTCCCCCTTCTTACATGAGCAGCTGTTCTTGGAAATTGTAAAGTGTTTTGAGGAATCCGTATTACAGTATCAGGGATTGCTGTGCTATGTCAAGACAGGCTCCGACCCGTTTGATCGCACAGGCTTGAATAATTGGTTAGACATTGGTGTCGGATGTAAATCACACGGATCAGAGTACCTGGGATAACTCCAGGTATGAGTATTTTTGTAACACTTCTCGGCGCCTCGGGGGGGGCCGCACAGTGTTAAATGCTGTGGCTGGGTGGGAAAAAACAGTAAATAAAAGAGTGATGAATAATTCAGAACTGTGTCTCCAAACAGTTGTCGCATTGGTTTTTACATTTTAATTCTAAATACAAGGAAATACCCATCTGCTTAGCCAACAGTTTACATGGAGCTGAAAGCGCAGAGCTCACAGTAAGAACTCGGGGAAAATACAAGTTTAACTTTTGACAGCAGACTGAAAGCTCAGACACCAACGGCATAGAATGAATTAATCATGTAAAAACTGATGAAACACAATGGAACAGGATATCCATGGCTACTAGAATATTTATGCCATTTTACGAATGCAACTTTAACATCAATCCAAAACTAAAATGCACGTAGTGTAATTTTTCCACATTTTACATGCCAGCGTTCTGCAAATTTCTAACACAAACAATACAATAAATGAATCCCGAAGCTCTGCAGATAAGAAGATTTGAGCAGAGCCTTAGAATGAGCAGAGCCTTAGAATTAAGCTTCGGGTCAAAGAGATTAAAGTGTCTTTTTCATAGATAAGGTAAAATGGCACAAGCTCTCTCTATAGTAGCGGCGGGCCGCCATTCCTAAATCCTTGCCGCCGCTCCTTCAAATTTCTTTCTTTTTTTTCCCTTTAATTGACGCAAATAGACACTGCTGCAAGTCGCGTGTTCACAGCAGAGTCCTGCACTAGGCCTGGTACTGCTGAGCTGGTTCCGATAGGGGGGCTGGGCTTAAATCTATGTTTTCGCTCCATTTATTTACTTTTATTTTATATTTACTTTTATGATTGTATAGTAAAAACAAAAAAGATACTTGACTATCACTGGTTGCTGCCCAAATACTTGAAGTACTAAGGATTAATACAGTGCTATAAATAAATAAAATAAAACAAACAAAGATAACCCCTCACAAGTCTGTTCATTGTGTTCTGTTCATACACAATACCTTTTAATAAACTTCATGGTTCAGAAAATATAAATAATTTGAACAACTTAATTTCTCCTAAATGTGTTAAAAACTAATTTAATGACTCTCCCCGACACACGAAATCCCTCAACCTGTGTGTCTTGCCTTCCATAATTAGTTTCTCCAACCACAAACAAATGACCAAAAATTAGAACTCTCTTCCTATACAAACCCAGTTTAAATAAACATCCCATTAATTAATTTTTAAATCGTAATTATTTTACTTTTGATAGAGTAAATGATGTTTTCACCTCAATGGCAATTGGCGTATAACTTACTTTTTCCTGATTTATTCATTTGCAAGTATCTTGTTGGACAATATCAAACATTGAATATCAGTGTGCTTTGTGCAGCTGAAACAACCAGCAGGTTTTGAAGACCATAAGACAGCAACCAATGCTGATATTTCGTGAGTTAATATAATAAAAGCACAATATCTCAATATTAAGATATAATTTGTTTTCCGTACTCTGTTGGGTTGCCATCTTCTTTCAAGACTTAATTTTCATTACAGTCTAACTAATAATTTTTACTTGACTTAGAAATTTTACAATTGGGAGATTATTCACATTTACATTCTTAAAATGAGATTGCACAGTGTATCATGTCAACCCTATAAATTATAACTGCACGTCAAACACAAAGAGAAAATAATTTATATTTATGTGTAAACCTTTCCAGTAACACTCTCAGAAGCTGCATTAACATTGTGGCTTCCACATATAGTAACAAGTTATGAAAAACATGCTGTAAAATACAATCCGGTAAACACTAGTAAAGCTAGACGCTGTTTGTTGTGACATCTACTCATGCGGCTCCAGTTTCCAAAGGAATCCTGCTCACACCGCAAACTGAATGGTACCGCCGCTGTCACTCCATATACGAGACTCTCGTCCTCCAAGCGGAGTGGATTCTGTGCAGACATTAAAACCACGAGGGCCACATCCAAACTATGCGGTTGCTGACTGCCCCAGAAACTACGACCTATCGGTTAACCACTGACACGGCTGCAAGATTCATTTATGTTTTATCAAAAAATTAAGCTATTGCTTAGTGAAAACTAAGGCAAACATCGATATCTAAACTATTTCTGGAAGGACATTAACTAAATGTTGGTATAGAACTTATGTACTTTGCAGTTTCCTTTAATGTAATGTATAATAGAATCAAAACAGCTGCAGAACTTCATGTTAGATACAACAACTAAGATCAGCACCAATAACACTCATCACGTCTTTGTTTGGCGTCTTCAGAAATCTTTGATAAGCAGATTAAAGTCTGAATGAGCCCTGCTGAAGTCTTCCACATATGAACAGCTGTAATGGAGCAGCTTAACATAGTTGGAAGCACAAGGATCAACCTCTAAGCAAGTTTTGGTCAATCTCTGAAGCGACCTTGATTAACCATCTAAAGATCAGGTATCTCCAACATTATACTGTGAATTCTAGTCTGAAGGACACACTCATAGTAACAGATTAGGTCCTAAATGCTGCATGAATTAAATTATGTTTCATTTGTTGCATTCATTTTTTTTTTTAAATTTCAGCTTGATCTTAGATTCTAGATTTTTTGGCCTGATACAACACTCTGCAATCAGTCTATTACCACGACAAACAATTTTTTGTTTAAGCTCAAACGTGTGATTTATATTGCATTAAAACCTGGTTCAAAGCTATTGAAATGGTAAATAATATTCTTATTTATATAACCTGATATTGTTATTTAAATGTATTATTGATGCTTTTGGATAACTCTTCAGTGTGTGCGGCCTTGGAAACATCAGAAGAAATGTATTCCAGGAAACTTCACCTACTGTACGACAGGCTGGATTTACCACCTCTGTGGTGCCAGCATCATCTTGGCCTAAACCACTTACTTCTGTAACAGTGTGAGTAATGGGCTGAACAGCATTTACAGTGCTTTTTTCCACCTCCCTCATCCTCTTCGTATGATGTTTTTTCTGTGAATGAACATTTTCTGACCAGAGCTTGTCCAGCTCAATATGGAATAATTTGTGATAATAGCATTGGAGCTTCTCGTGAACAAACGGGTGGAAAAACAAGTTGGGAGCTCAAATTAACTGAAGACTGACAGGCCTGCACCTCTGATAAAGCTGTGATCTAAAGACATTAGTGAATGCATTTAATTTCTTCTAAACCTCGTGGGATGTCGCCTTCTGATGCTGCAAAGTGCCACGTTGAGTCAAGCAGAGTCCACCGAACCAGCTGACCGTCAGCTGACCCAGACAGGCACCGGCGATGACTGACACTTCAAACGGCTTCTCAGAGCAGCAAAGTCCTCTTTCTTCCTCCGGTTCCTGTTCTGCTACTGATGAATGGCTGCGTTCGCACACTCCTTCAACCAACCTCTCCTTGCAAGGGTCTCTTTCCCCCCCTTTATCAATATAGTTCTACGGACATCTCTTGCTTTGAGCATCATGCATATACCATATGTAGTGTATCTGCAGGGTCCTCTTACCTCCTCCAGGGGAGATAAAACCCTGCGGGGGCCAACTGCTGCAAACATTTATAAATTCCCACAATAATGCTCAATTCCAATCATGACAACGATCATGATTAAATTCAATTATCCAGATGTTTTTGCATTGCATGTTGGCCTGCAGCTGGAGGGATGTTCCATTGAAATGGCAAGGACTAGCTGAGAAAATCTCAGTGGAGAAGAAGATGAGAAAAAAACATCCCCCTTTTCCAATAAAGGGCTCGCAAGTTTAAGTATTTCATTAGTGTGTTAGAAAAATCTGATCTTGGAGAGGGAAAAAAAAGCAACTGTTTTGCATAGCTGCTTTACTTGAACTCATAAATCACAGTTTAGCTGCAACTGCTGAGACAAACAACAAATGAACCCATGTGAGGGATCACAATGTTGTGTGTGTGTGTGTGTGTGTGTCAATGGATGAAATGTGATCAAGGCCAAAGTCTGAGATCAGAGGGCTCTCAGTCTTGATTAAATCTTAATGTTGCAGAGATTGTTGCAGGATTACTGTGCATGGGAAACACACGAGGGTTAATAGAGTGAGGTCAGCAAGACCAGCTGGAAACCAGCTCCATTTCTTACAGTTAAATCCTGATCAAAAGACCGTTAAAGTGAATCCGGCACATAAAATACACGCACCCAAACAGCGCACAGGCTTGGATGTCGACGGCGTCCCGCTTCAGCGGACTGACCTACAGTTCTCCACAACACAGACCCAGATCTTACTTGTAATGCTGTGCTGCCCTCTGCTGCTAACAGCCAGGAGCATAAATTTTACTCACACTACACATGAGGGTGTTTAAAAGGATAGGACATTTCTCTCAACAAAATTAATTCAGGATAAAAGTGAAACTGAAAGTAGGAGTCCAGAAAAAAAAAAAAAAGCACGGTAATGAAAATCATACTAGCCTTATAGCGTCACAAGTAGTATCTCAATCACAATGCAATACTTTGGTACATCTTTCTTATCACCAATGTGGGTACAAGGCAATGGTCATTACTACAGGAAGTCCCACATCAAATCTTTCTGTTCAATGACCTGGTGTTTATTGGACAATCGTCATTCCAGCTAGTGAGTTCGAATATTGGTTTGGTAAAATACGACACTGGATGTCTTCTATAAACCTTTAAATTGCTTCTTGTAAGTGTAATGAGAGAAAAACTCATTTTGGCAGTGGGGCTGCGCCCTTCCTACCATTTAAAACCTGAATTTAATAGATTAAATAAACAAGTTTTAATGTTGGTTTTGGAGTACCTTACAAATTGTCAACGAAAACAGATTGTTGAGAAGACATTACTTGCCTGATAGCTAGTAAAAAAATGGCAGAATGAGATGACAAAAGCCCTCTTTTCTTTGAAATACACCTTACTTGACTCTCCTTTTGTGTAATAAAATGTCAAAACTACTCACACCCAATGAGGTTTTGGGTATAGTTTTATCCTATTTAGCAGTTCTGTTAGTTCAAATGAAACTAAAACAGAGAGAAACTTAAAAGGTCTCACTTTTATCAAATCAAGATTCTTTTTTCTGAGTTTTGAAATGCAATTGTTTCCATCAGTCAAACATGAGGTGACATGTGAACATCATCGGGGACCTCAGATGTAGTGTTGATAATCTCCCGACCACCACCAACCAATTACAGGCATGCTAAGATGACCTGGTGTGTGTCTGTTCACATACACTGTAGTGTCTCCGCACCAAAACCGACATGAAGCTTCAGCTCTTCTACAAAGCAGGGGAACTATCTTCATCTTCCTCTATGCATTTGAAAAGAGATGAATGCAAAATCTACTTTGTTTCACAGAAAACCTTTTTTTTCAATGAAGGCAATGGTGCAGTTATCTTCTAACCTTCCAAAGGAACCAGTAGGGCAAAAATAGTAACCGCTCCCTGCATTTCACACATTTCCTTCAGGACTCCAGTAGATCACGACTTTTAATAAAGTCAACAAATCAACAGAACCTTTTCCCTTTTCTTCCTCAACGCTTCAAAATTGCAAATGTGTTTGTGGCCTACCGCACATTTCCCCGCCACACAGAGAGACGAGTCGTTCAGCCCACATGGCGTCCCGTCAATCACCCGCTCCGACTGTCGCACGTAGAATCTGAAGCCGATGGCCCGGCAGTGGAGTTCGCAGTGCTGCTCCCCAGGAACTGAAGGATACATTTCAATCAAGAATTGCAACATGAGTATTTTTCTCCAAGTATTCAAAAAGCGTATCTGTACAGACAGCCATATGTAACATAAATCAAAGTAATAAAGTCTTGCATTTATGGCGGACGTTATTCAGCAATGACTGTACCTTGCTGCTTCAAGTGATACTGAAAAAATTATCTAACAGACATGCAATGGTGCCGACATTGCTCATGTTTTATGTAGGACTGGTAACCGTCTGATCTGTATCTAAAGCTTTAATTAAGTATCACATCTTTAACATCTGCAGTGTGAAACTAAATTACAGATTTGTGATCAAGTGTTGATGCCAAAGCCTAAATGTCTTCCGGCTAAAGATGACATACATAACGCAAGGCACTAATTGACGGGGTACAAATTTACAGATGTGCAAAACACAGGATTGACACAAGAAGAGCACAATAAAAATAGATTTAAAACTTTACATATTGTAAGCAACATTAATTCCCATTAAAAGGAAAGGCTTGATAAAGCCCTTAACTCTGTTTGATATACATTGTTAAATACATTCCAGCTTCTGCGCATTTTCAGCACTAATGTCCCATGAAATCACGAGCCCTATAAGACTAGATTAAAAAAAAAAAACATTTTAAAGATTAGTAGAGATTTTACCCCACACAGAATGCTACACCATGTTACAGAGTTTAGTTCCTATTCTCTACACTGTCTGTAGACCTTTAAAAATCTAGTCTTGCAATGAGCTACAGCAGCATTTCATTTCAAGAAAGAGTTACAAAACTGCATTTATTGTAACAAGTTCATTATTTCTCCATCTTTAGGCTAAAAAGTTGTGTTTTTACAAAAAAAATAAATAAATCTCCGATGCTTTTGAAACGGTCTATTTGATGTCACAAAAAACAGCAGTAAGCGGACGAAGAGAATCCTGATCCTGTGCTTCCCATTTCATTCATATGTTTAAACAGTTACTGAAGATATACTACAAGCCTGGGAAGCCAGGTATTTGTTAAACAGATGTCTCGGAGTATGCTGAAGTGCTATTTCGGAAAGGTGTCGAATGATCCGGACTGAACCTCGCACATTCACCTGCGGTTATTTAATCTTGCATCTGCATTAGCCGTCAGTCAAAGCTGCACAGCAGAGACAACAAGTACACGATGCAGATCTGCATGATTATTTTTGAGGCTGTTGTTGCCACTAGCGAGCAGTTGGCAGATCGTCAGGTTTTAACAGTTGCCGGGATACCTCAGGTGTGTGTGAGGTCAGCGAGTTTGTATGGATGAACATCATTCAGGGAGCCACAGATTTATTGAAATGTACTGTGATGTATTGACTGGAGTTCATGTGGGTCATCCGCCAGGCAGCTAAAGACATAAAACACAGTGAATATGAAGCTGGACTGACTATTTGCTGTACTTTTCAGGAGAGGACACCAGCTTCCCCGCAGATGAGAGGGACTGGTTTGATTTTTCAGCCATAATGGCAACATGACCTGCCTGCTTTCACATTATAAACCGTCATGGTGTTCCGGTGTGTGAAGCCTGATAACTGTAATAAGCACCTGATTCCTACTTCACCTGCATTATATTGACATTTACAGCTCAATACCCAAAAATCCTTCAGTACTGCAACATTTGATGATAAACATGCGTTTTCCTTCAGGATCACTCTGGGAGACATTCACTCTTTTCATAAAATCCTATCTACAGTAAACCGGGGCATTAAACAACATAGCCGGGGGTCAATGACGGGTCTCAGATCTTTGCAGCCCTGAGGGAGGAAACTCATTCCTTTCTGTAAAATAGGTATAGACTTGAAGCAGACAAGTTCGAAGCTCTTACCGATAAATTTCTGGAATCAATTTAAATCTGGTTAACTACTCGAGACGTTTTCATGTTTGAGGCGATTTGTATTCAGGCCTCAATCCTTTTAAAAAAAAGTTACCAAGATGAAAATAAAACGGAACACAATGATTTGGCATTGTGTCGTGTCACTACTTTTTATAACAACTCAATCTTACTTTTATATATGTATGACCAGCAACTACTAATATCTCATTTTAAGCTGGTATAATATCTCTGGAGCGCAGAACATATGAAATTCTCTACACGTATAGATTCACTAACATACCGCCGTTGAAAGGCTCCCACTCGTAAAGTCTTCCCATGAACGGTTGGTTGT
>OMNM01031661.1:7971-29729 GCA_900302745.1 Parablennius parvicornis
TGTCCTACGAAATACTGCTATAAGTAAAACTGCTCGGAAATCCTCTACAGACCGAATTGTCCTTCATGCCTTCGCTTGGGCTGGAATTCATCACGGAAATGGGCGTGCACGTCCCGGACTATGTGGACGCCGGGATTGAGATGCACACCAACTTGTTCCATGAGAGCTCCCTCAATGCTAAAATTACCTTTAACAAGAACCAAGTTAAGCTTTCCATTCCTGCTCCCACCTCAAGCACTCAGTTGTTCAGCGTCAGGTAAGTGGTAGGGCTTTAGACTGATGCGAAACCCTATCAGTGCTCATGTATCGTTGCATACTGTACGTACCGTGGTACTCCCTCACCACTCTTTTCTCTCTTGATGAAATACAGCAATGAGCTGCTTTCCGTCTCGTCTGGTAAAACAAGACAAGTGCCGTCTATTGAAGACAAGGTCGAGTCGGTTGAGTGCCAGCCCCTTGTCAGTGGCCTGAACTTGTGCACTATAACACGTTACCCTAACGCTACCTCAGCAGACCAAGCACCGTATTACCC
Source organism: Parablennius parvicornis (assembly GCA_900302745.1). NCBI lineage: Eukaryota > Metazoa > Chordata > Actinopteri > Blenniiformes > Blenniidae > Parablennius > Parablennius parvicornis. The sequence goes on from OMNM01031661.1 coordinate 8,504, forward strand.
ACTGACCGGAGAAACCAAGTAAGAGGAAGTGACACTAAAGTACTAATATTTTTATTCTGGCTTAAGAAATCACATGTCAGATTTATTTTTATTTTTTATTTTTTCTTGTGAAAAATAATGTCTGTGTATAATTTCAAACAAATCCTATTTTTACAGTCAGGTTCAGTTGTACAGGGTTACCAAAAAAATTTAATTAAAGATTGGATAGCCCGGACAGTAGGAAATACGTAACTTTAGAAACTTGAACCCTTCTGTTTACAGGGAGACCCAAGTTATCATTTTCTTAGATTCTATAAGTATGAAAACAAACCCAGAAATGTAATTTTCAGGGTTTTCACAAACCACAACCTCATGTGAAAACAACAAAATACATTGGGTTGGATCACTATCCAAATCAAAATATTCATGCTGTGATTTTGTGTCATTAGACCAACAGTTAGAGCTTCATAAGATTTTTATGTCTTGATTATAAAAATGTTGATTTCAGTGCTAAATCATTGACTATACCAAATTACCCTAGTTTGATTTATTCTTTTTTTTTCAAATCACTGTATTGGAATACTACTGATCTATATAATGACTGTCCAGTGTATAAACGACCCATGCTCTCCTTTGCTTTTATATTGCATCATTATTCATTTCTCCTCAATTTTGCCATCAGAGTTCACAATAGACTCGTTTTATAGCCAGAAGACATTGACTAAAAACTTTGCGTTCAAATGAAAATTAGCTTTTGATACTATTTCAGTTGCTGGGAACAACACATTTCAAGAAAATAATCTAAATTAGATGTTTTTTCAACTAATATGCTTTACGATGATCAATTGATGGTTCATCTCTGTGAGTCAATCAGTTGATATAACTACCTTAAATGAGTCCCAGTTAGTAAAACCTTTGTTACTTTCTCAGGTTTGCTGTTGAGATTCAGCCCACAGGGAAAGTTTCTGAATACACTGCCACCATCTCTGATGAAACTCTCAGAGAGGGTAAAAAGGGTCGTCATAAGGTGGAAACTCTGAAGCTAACCCTGAAGGCAGAAGGTATCATGATAAAGTGTGAAGATGTGTGTGAGCACTTTGCATGTCAGCGCTCATTAGTGTATACAAATAGACGCATGAGACTAATCAAATAAAATGTGTTGACACTGTTCATGTTGCAACACAGTAATTTCATTCATATCTTAAAAATGCAATATATTCCCTGCTAAGATTGAAGTCAGAGTATGACATACTTGAATTGTATTAGTTCAAAATACATTACCTCACACCATAGGGCGTTTCCTTGGTATTCATATGCATCAGCTGAAACTTCTACATTAGCAAATACTAATAAGCTTTTCTTTTATTGTTTCAAGGAGATGAATCTACAGAGGCCACCATAGCCTTGAAATACAATCGCAATAAACACATCCTGTCCACTGAAGTTGTCATTCCTGACTATGACGTGGAAGCAGGCATCAAGCTGGCTTTGACCGACAACGATAATAATGGATTGAAGATGCGAGGTGTCACCATCGATGTCACAAACAAAAACATCCCCCAGGTGACTGTTGTTGGACGCACAAGGTACAGAGGTCTATCAACAGACCCTCAAGTCTTTCTATTGATTGATAATGTTGAATCGCCAGCTTGGCTTTTTAAGTTTTCCTGAAAAGAATAATTGATTTGCACAGAATTCTCTGCAAATAAACGTGCGATTTTATCAACCTACATGCTTTTGTTTTGAAATGTAGACTTGACAAAATGAGAGATGCCATGCTGCAACTCCAGATGGTTATCCCGTCACTTAATACGGATGCATCTATCACTGCAAATCTGAGGAAGGATGAAAATATGCTCATGGACCTTGAAACAGTCGTCAGACTCCCCGAAACATCCTACCAACAAAAGGCTTCGATTAGATATGGTACCTCAAATTATCAACACAGAAAACTGGGTTGTTACATTCTCTTCACAGATGTATTGAAAGATGATATGGGTATTTTTCTCTTCACAGATAATGACAAGTTTGAACTGGAAATGAAATCGAACTTGGATTCAGAGATACAAAAAATGATACCAAATCTGGAAAATCACCACAGGCGACTCCAGCAGCTTATGGATAACATCCTGGACCATAAAGTAGCAAAGACTGACATGAAACTGCGACATATTGTCAACAAAGGAATTGAGGTAAGGTTTTTTTTGTGTTTTTTTTTCATTATTAGTAATTATTTAAACATGGAGACTGTTATAAGCAAATCCTTTATCTAAACATCGTACATTTTCCAAAGTAAATTTATTTGATAGGACTTCATCCTAATAAGAACTACAAAAATTTCCACACGCTGTCATAACATCCCATATATAGTCAGGTTTTATTTGATTACTTTAAGGTTATAAATAGAATGAAATAAATCTATGTATTAGGCTTCTTTTCCTTCTGAAGTTTGTACAATTATCTCTTTAACTATTTTGTCTTTTCTTTTTTGTGGGTAATATGTTCCCTGTGATATAGCTATTACTTTACTTGCAGACAAACTAAGCAAAGTACAAATCATTTTTGTAGTAAATGTTTTCCTAAGACTGCAGTAAGTAAAGCTGACTCATAATGGGAGTTCATAAAAAAATCCACCGCTATAGTGCTGTCAAGTTCCTTATTATGACATAGTGCATTGTAATTTCTCTTCATGTTCTTCTGAAGGCAGGAAACATTTGGCTGGACAAACTGACAGCGAGCGTCCCCTATCTTACTAATCTTCGAAGTAAGAGGAGCACTTCAGATCTTACTCTGCCAGCCCTGCCTGAAAAGCTGTTTTTGCAATCGTAAGTGTTTTAAAGCTTTTTTTTGAAAATTCAATTACATTCAAAATATTATTGATCATAAACTGTATCTTATGTGTTTGTTTTAACTGAACAGTGACAGCTTGCTCCGATACCAGTTCAACAAGGAGAGAATGGCTGTGTCGTTGCCTCTTCCATTTGGAGGCAAAAAGTCTGAAGAGCTGAACATCCCAAACACTCTTTCTGTACCGGTCATAGATATTCCAGAGTTGGGCCTTTACATCCCATCCAACAGCTACCAGCTACCAACGTTCACCATACCACCAACTTTGGATTTTACCATTCCACTCCTTGGCTTGGCTGAAGCCTCTACCAAGATCAATAGCAACTACTACAGTTGGGAAGGGTCAGTCTCTGGTGGCAACAACACCGTCGATGTCCCCAGCTATGTGGCCCACTACAAGGCGATGGCTCAAACTCCTTTTTGCCTATTGTCTTACAAGCTTGAAGGTAAAGTCGCTTTTACAATGAAATCATCAAAGGTATCTTGTTTTTATGTTAAGACACAAAGAGTCATAACCTTATTTTTCTTTTGTTTCAAGGAACTGGGATGATGTCTGGAAGTACTGATGATAATCTCAAGTACCTAGTGAATAACTCCTTCAGTCATTGCCTCGTAGACACAAGCTTCAGTGTCTTAGAAACCTTAAGAGTAACAGACAAATTGAAAGCAAGAGCTAATTACAAGTTTGAAGCATCAAGTCCCTTAGGACTGGAAGCTTCTCTCTACTACTCTGCCCAGTCAACTTCCACTCTAGATTCAGATGAAGTCTCAGGAGACGGCACTGTGGACGGGTCATTTAAAATGGGCTTGTTTTTCGCTAACACATCTTACACAAACAGCTACAATGTACGTCCATTAGATAGAGAGGGGAGAGGGGAGTCCACTTTGCATTTTGATTCGCCAATCATCCAGGTGGACAACACCATCCAAGGAGTTTATGCAAATGATGAATTGAAAATTGTGTCCAAAACAAATGCCCAAAAAGACATCCTCAAACATGTAGCAGAGCTCAAGTATAAAGATGCACAATTGACCCTAAAGTGCAATGCCATTGCCAGAGCCTTGGGTAAATCTCTGAATAACAAAGTGGAACTTGGTGCGTCCAGTGATATGGCCCTGGTCCGCATTGAATCGCAGGCAGAAGATGACACAAACAGGGCCTATTCACTCATCACTGGACTCCTGGACTCAAATGGGCTTGAGGTGAACTCCGAGGGTAGCGTCATCTTTGATACAGGTCGTGGATTGCACAAAGCTTCAGTAAAAGTTACTAAAAATGGTCTCACCACAAGTGGAACGAACAGCATTCAGTGCAGTCCCATAACATTGGAGAACAACTTCAACTGTGCTATAGAGAGTAATGGAGCGTCCATGTCCTCTAATATGAAAGTAGTGGGTGAGGAGGGCAAAGGAGTGATGAAAATTGAGGGTAAAATTACCCCAACAGAAGCCTCTTTTAATGGTGACCTTGAGGGCCACGCATATGATGGAACCACAACGAACAACGTAAATATGGTACTGAACAGAAGAGGACTTACCCTTATAGGCAATAACAGAGGAACAATGAAGCAAATGGAAACAGAGAATAGCCATACCCTAAGCCTGACTTTGTGGACGTTTAATTTGCGCTCCATGACCAAAAATGTTCTCGGTGACGACGCCTACTACAAACATGATGCCGTGGTTGATATGAAGCCGTTTGTTATTGGAGTTGACATGACAAATGACCTCAAGTTATATGATGTCAGTTTGAACAACAAAGGCCACATGAAGCTCGAGCCAGTTAAGGTGGATCTCAGTGGAAGTTTGAAGGCGGCGTATGGAGACGATCACAACATGAAACACACCTATGAACTGACCTATAACAACATGGCTGGTACAGTGAAAAGCAGCACTTCTGGAAACTTAAAGGACACTCAACTGAGTCACAACTGTGAAGTGGAATTTGCGGGACTCTCTTCAACGTCAAACTGTGAGGCACGAATAAATTCGGCTCCTCTTCGCTTCGACGGAACTATTCGCACAATGGCACTGCCTTTCAGCCTCACGGTCGACGCTCTTGTGAACAGTGATGGAGAAATCCATCTAAATGGAAAGCACACTGGACAACTGTACAGCAAGTTGTTGCTAAAAGCTGAGCCGCTGGCACTTGCATACTCACATGACAGTCGAGTATCAGCCACTCATGAGCTCTCAAATGGCGATACTTCCACTAATCTGGACAACAAAATAGAAGGTCTCTTAACTCCAAGCGACCAACATTTGAAGTGGAATGTAAAATCTAAACTCAATGACCATAGTTACCAGCAAGATATCAGTGCTTACAATAATCCCGAGAAGGTTGGTTTGGAGATTTCAGGCGTATTATCAACTGCGATTTTAGGGAAATTGAAGAGTTCCACCCCAGAAATGCAAGAATACAGCATGGCTGGTTTCCTCAAATATGACAAAAACAGTGACTGTCACATAGTTCATATTCCCTTCATTGAGAGTTTCCCTGCAGCTTTTGAACAGCTCAAGAACACACTTGTACAAGCCTTGGAATCCATACAACAATACATCAACAGTTTAGATATGAATCAGCTCATTACTGACTTTAGAGAAAACTTGGACCAGCTGCCAAAGCAAGTGAGTGACATCATGCGAGCAATGGATTTGGAAAACAAAGTGAATCAAGTAAAGGCAACACTTGATTACATGGTCAATGACTTTGGAATAACGATGGACGACTTGGAGCTTGCAGTGAAAAAACTGATGCGAAACTTCGAAAATGTTCTAAGGGATATTATAGCTGACACTCGTACCTTTCTCCTCGAAGTTACAGAATATATCAGAGAAGGACACTTTGCTGACAAGATAGCGTCCCTATTTGTGAAGTTTGGGAATCATCTACAGGATTTTGATGATAAATATAAAATTATTGAGAAAGTCATCAAAGTGCTTGATGTTATTGATGACATCATTAAACAGATTGATTTACAGAAACTCGGAGAAACCAGCGCAGCTTTCCTGCAAAACATTGATTTGAAATATGGAATTTTAGATACAATGAGAACTAGACTGCCTTATATAAAAAATGCCATAGAGACCTTAGACATCAACGAGTCTTTAGAAAACATCAAAAATCATCTTCTCTCAGTTGATTGGGCGGCCTATGTTGAACAACTTAGAGATGGTGTCCCATCATCAGAAATAGCATCCATTATGGAATCCATGAATGACGTTATCGTTAACTGGATTGATGAATATGAAATACCCAACAAGCTAAATGCAGTGTATTCCTACCTCAAAGATTTAGTTTTGAAATACAATCTTGACAATATGTTTAAAGAATTCATGGATCAGGCCGTTGTTCTCGTGAATGAATTCAAACTTGCGGAGACAGTCAAGGTACTGACTGAAACTTTGAAATCGATCAATTACGAGTCTTTTTATGACAAGATAATGCAATTTATGTATAGTGTGACAGACCAACTCAAAGCGATTGACTTCAAGAAAAGCATTGATGACCTTAATGGGAGTATTTCATCCACGATTAAAGCAATGAAGAGCTTTGACTACAATAACTTTGTTGACGAGGCTAACAAAAAAATTGACGAATTTTCTCTATATGTCAATGACCAGATTAAAACATATGAGATTGTGCAGAAAATTGAGGCTCTTAGGGATTTCTTCAGGGAAATGCAAAGTTCCATTTTCGCATACTTGGAAGGACTCAAAAACACTAAGGTGGCTGATGCGATAAAGAATTTGAAAAATGTGATTGATACTACATTTTACAATGACTTAAAAATGAAAGTGCAGGACATGCTTGAGGATGCGAGGCAGAGAATCTCTGACATGGATATTCGAGATGAAATGTACAAGTACCTCCGAAGAGCGAGTGAATCCTACAGCAACATCATTGCCTACCTTTCTGCACAGTTTGACCAAGTAATGAAAAATCTAAGGACGATGTTCCAGGACGATGTCCTTTATGGAATAAAACAAGCTGTCGATCGCATTCTGGGCAGGCTGAAAAAAGCTGAGATTGACATTCCCTCTTTTACCATTCCACTCACTGACCTTGTGGTACCAGCATTTGCAGTGAACCTGAACAAACTCCAGGATATCACCATTCCAGCTAAAATTTCACTCCCTGAATTCACCATTCTGAACACGTACACAATACCTGCCTTGACAATAGACTTTGAGGAGATCAAAGCTAAGTTAATTGCCATCATAGACGACATCCAAGACTTTGAGCTCCAGACACCTGACCCCGAGGACATCTTTGGTGATCTCAAAGTTCTCTATCTGTCCGATCTACCAGATGTCACACTCCCAGAAATAACTCTTTCTGAAATAAAAGTGCCAGTCATCACAATTCCTAAATTAAACCTTAATGACTTTAAAATCACAATGCTGCCAATTCCTGAAATCAAATTTCCTGCAGTTCCAGCTGACATTTGTATGCCAGTTTTTGGAAAACTCTATGGCGAATTCAACCTGAACATCCCACAGTACACTCTGGTAACTACTGCAAAAATTGAAAACTCAACTACCGATCTGAAAACTCCACAGTTTACAGCCAGCCTCATGTCGCAAGCTAAATCTTCCGTGGAGCCTCTGGAATACATGTTTGAAGCCACTGCTCAGGCCGAAGCTCCCAGGATGAAAAAATTGTTATTCAAGGAGACAGTCAAAGCTACACACATGGCTTTCACATTTGACCATGAAGGATCCTTGTCACTCACTGGGCCCTCTGCCAAGGCCTCTGCGATGACTGCTGCCAAAGCTACAACGCCAATATATACCGCAGACTTGATTAACAATATGGCACTAACATTATCGGACGGAATCAGTGCAACCATGGACACAAATTACAACCACAACATGAACATCCCATCAATTGAAACTTCCAGTCAGGTGTCAGTGAAGCAAAATGTAGCAGCTACAATCGAACCAGGCAAAATTACGGTGACTGCTGACACTACCAGTGATGGAAAGTGGACTATTCAAGACTACTCTGATGAGGGTACACATAAAAGTAATGCTGAATTTGACATCAATTCTAGTGTCGCAAAGTTAATTTTTGTGGAGGAGACTGACTCCAAGGCAATCAAAATGAAGAAAACCATAAAAGCTGAAGCTGTGAGCTTAAGTCATATCACTGTTGATGCCAGATGCGAAAGTGAAATTCCATCTGTCAAGAAGAGCATTCTAGTTTTGAATGGGGAAGCTCATATTGGGGATTTAAAAGTTGCAATGACGGCCACTCATAACGCAGAGTTTAATGAAAATATGATGGGGTCTATGTCCAACTCATTGGAATTCATGGCCCACCCCTTTGAGATTGTCCTCGATGTTAAAAATAAATTAAACTCAAAGATGTTCTTCCCCCTAAAACTCACTGGCAAGCTAGATATTGAGCATGATTATGGTCTAGTCCTCAACTCTGACAAACAACTTGCGTTTTGGTTGGCTTCAATGCGATTCAATCAGTACAAGTACAGTCACAACATCAAAGCTGAAAACAATGAAATGGACATCTTTTTCCATGCTTTGGCAAATGGGGAGGCTAATTTGGACTATTTGACTGTTCCTCTGTCTATCCCAGAGATTACCATACCTTTTCTTGAAATCACCACTCCAGAGATTACTGACTTTTCTCTGTGGGAAAATGCTGGTCTCAAAAACTTGCTCGGCACTCCTCAGCAGTCCTTTGATATGAACCTGAAGCTTCAGTACTCCAAGAACCCTGATGTACACAGCTTTGAACTGCATCTTGAACCATTTTATAATGCTTTCAGTGACAACATCAACATTATCCAGGCTCAGTTTGAAGGCTCTCGAGACAAAGTGGTTGCACTATTGCAAGATTCCTACAACCAAGCAAAGTCCCAGTATATCAAACACAAAATTGACTCTTCTAGCATCCCTCCCAGAATCTTCAGAGTCCCGGGATATAAAATACCAATTCTGAATATTGAGGTTTCTGCTTTCAGGGCTGAAATGCCAGCTTTTAACTACTTTGTTCCCAAGGAAGTCAGTACACCAAGCTTCAAAATTCCAGCTCTGGGATTCTCTGTGCCGTCCTATACCCTTGTACTACCAACTTTGAAGTTCCCTGTCATCCATGTTCCAGAAACTTTGAGTGATTTAAAACTACCCAGTTTCAGCCTGCCAGTCATCCAGAACAGCATTGTGATCCCAGCTATGGGGAATATCACTCTTGACTACTCCTTCAAATCCACTGTGATTACCTTGAATGCTAATGCAGGCCTTTATAATCAATCTGACATCGTGGCTCGGTTCGGTGGTTCGTCAACATCAGTGTTTGACATTCTGAACTCCAAAATCGATGGCACCACAAGTTTGACAAGAAAGAGGGGACTAAAACTGGCTACAACCGTGTCCTTGGAGCACAACAACATGGAAGCAAGTCATGAATGTGCAATCAGTCTGAACAAAAGAAACATGGAAGCTTCTGTAGCTAATACCGCAAAAATCAATCTGCCATTCCTCAATCTGGAAATTAAAGAGGAACTTACTGGAAATACCAAGACCAAGCCAAATCTTTCTTCTAAAAATAAAGTAAAGTACATGTTTAACATTCCCTTGATTGAGTCAGTAGGCAAAGGGAATCTTGATATGAACTTGGAACTAGAAGCTCTTTCATCTCATGTGTCGTTGGAGACCTCCACACAAGGGAAGACAGACATAACACTAATGGACAGCCTCAATCTTGCTGGAGATCTTGAGAATATTGCTAGCTTCTATCTGAATGCAAATGGCCTTCGTTCCACAATGAGGACTACCTTAAACTCCAACATTGACAAGCAGGAGAGACAAAAACAGAGCTCAAACAACAATATTTTGCTGTTCAACTTGAATAAGAACATGGCTCTTGAAGTTTCCTTGCGTCGTATATTTGCAACCCTTGATTACTCAAGTAACAGCAACATTGAATTTTCATCTTTCAACTCGAATGGAAAGCACACTGTGAATGGAGAAATTGATTTTGTCCCTTTAACAACGCTCAAGACTAGATTGAACATTGATGCAAGCCAAACCAGTAGTTTAGGTAACGTTGGACTCCTTCAAAACATTAACCTTGTCGTCAGCCCTGAGAAGCAGTCTTTCTCCTGGAGCAGTAAGGAACAACTGGCATCTGTCATCCATGCTTGTGACTTCCTCATGTCAAATGATGAATTTGAGACACGGGTGGACTTAACTGGATCCGTGGAAGGACATCTAGCATTCTTGAAGTCAATAAAACTTCCCGTTTATCAGAAGACTCTCTGGGATGTGCTCAAGTTCAACCAGGTCACAGATATGGACAACTTGCAATTCCTTAATTTCTCGACTGGCATTGTATACACAAAGGGCATGGACGGTCAGGAGTTTGCAATACCGTTTAAGCTATTTGAAAACGGTGTAACTTTTAGTGTTCCTGAGGTTAGAATTCCAATACCCTCTTTGCTGAGATCAGTTCCAGACTCAATACAGAACATTGACATGCGACTTGAAAACCTTGATGTACCTGCTGATCTCGCGCTGCCCCCAGCAATTACAGTTCCAGCATTTGATATTCCTTTTACCACTCTTCATGTGGAAGCATTTACGATAGATCCCAAGAATTTTAACATACCAAAGGTGATCACAACAGACGCCTTTGAAATCATGTTGCCCGGCTTGCCAAGGTTATCCGTGCCCAGTTACAATATTGACACAGAATATCTACGGGGGAAAATGTCATTCCTTAAATTTAAGATACCACAATATGAAATCACAGTCTCATCCTTCACACTACCAAATTCTTTCACAATTGGCGAGCACACCTTCAGCCTAAACGAAATCACAAACCCGATTTTGAATTTTGAGCTTCCAACCATCGTAATTCCAGAACAAAAAATTGAAATCCCAGAAGTTGCCCTGAATCTGCCCTCAAGTGTGTTTATACCAAACTTTGGAGCTCTCAGCGCCACTTTTAAGGTTTCCTCCCCCATTTATAACGTGTCAACAACCGCTGCTGTGGAGAAAAAGGACTCCGATCTCGTAACTTCACTGAATTCTATCTGCACGTCGACCCTGATCTTCTTGGAATATGACGTCACAGGCAAGACTGACAACGCACTACCTTTTTGTGTGAATTGCAACTTGTAAGACGTTCAGTCAATAATATATTTGGCCTATGTGTTTATAGCTTCTGCCACTATGCGATATGAAGATGGAGTAATGAATCTGAATGGGAAGTGCAACCTAATCCACAATGATGTGAATGTCGACTGGCAGCATACTTTGGCTCACAACCTAAGGTAAGAGTTCAGCGCACATGCTAAAATTGTGTTATTAACCAGAAAGCCAAATATGACAAAACCCCCCCCCCAAAAAACTAAAAGTATGACATCCTCCAACAATGAAACAGCAAAGACAGGTTATCAAACATTGCATGCCAATGGTAACTAGTGTCATGGCCTTGGAAATAGTTTTTCCCTATATAGGTTCAGCACAGCTGTACTGAGTTTCAGTTGAGGAATCGATCAGTACATTATTTGCGCTGTTGAACACCAGGAAGGTCATGATTGTACCCTGTTGGGGGTCGCTGGGTTCAGGCACTGACATGGGTCAACCTGGACTGTGATTTTTTGTGATTCCAAGTTATTCCTCAACCAGTTACCGACTGTTTCCACTAATTTTCTAATCTTTACATATTCAACTCAGCTATTGTGATGACTGAGATGAGGTTTAATTTGTGGTTACATGGTATCTGTGCAAAGCTTAAAGGTATATCAACCACGTGGGTAGTATATTAACCATACATTCTTCCAGGTAAGGGCATTGATTTTTTTTTTTGTATATATTTTAATTGCATATGAATGAAAGATTTTAAATGGACATTAGTCCTCTTGCCAGTTCTTAGCCAGTTAGTAGCCAAGACTCCGGCTTTCTTTTAAATCTTCACAGGGCACTTATTGAAATACTTGAGAATTTCAACCCCAGGTTGTTGTCGAATCATTCCTGACCACCTTTCTGTGTCAAATATTTTAGTGTAAAACTCCCCAAAATATGTCTAGTATAGAACAATATTCAAATGGGGATGCATTTTTCATTAGATTATATGCTGAATGGTGTCTACAAAACCTGTTGAGTTGTGCTTTTCCACATTATGTTATAATTTTTGCCAAATCTGAAAAGTTTAGTCTAATTATGATTTGCTAGATGCATTGGTTATATGCTTGAAAATCACTACATCATGAAAAAATATGGATGTCACCACTTTTCAATTAAATGGTTAACAATCACAGGTCCTTTTTTAGTTATTCTGCCTAGAAACTAATATTTCTCAATGGAGACAGTGATGAAAACTGGATTACTCCTTATCTTGCTCTAAACGTCTACTTTCCATTGTGGATTAATAAAAGTGTATTTGTTTCTTTTAGAACAAAGCGACAAACCTCGCAGGCTGAATCAGTGTAAGTTCTCTTGTGAACCAAACAATGACGTTTTGCTTTTTTTTTCAAAACTGACTAAAACTGCTCTCAAACATAATCCAACCAAATATTCTTCACAAAATATTTTCTTCTGTGTCTGTAAAGGGAATCTCTACATACACTCAATGTCGACATCACAAGTTCAACGTTTGTTGATGGGAACTTCCGCTTTGCTTCACGCAAAGATGGCATAACAGCATCTGTGTCTTCGCCGTCATGTGGCTTTCTTGGATTGCACTTTCTGAAGAGATCCCCTTCGCAGCTTTATGGAAAACTGTTCAGTCGCTATCTGGTAATACAATCCTTAATGTCTTTTATTCGAATGTAGTACCAATCAGTTTTTGATTGCATCATAGATTGACGCTGTGCATCATTCACCTCAGCACTCATTCTAGTATTTATTCATTTCATTTTCTCTCCCCTAATTCAGTCTTCACCTGAAAGGGATGTTGAAGTTCTCACAGCCAAAGCAACGCTGAAAAACTCAGACAAACTGACGTTTCAGACGTCGTGGAACTGGGAGTTCGTCAATGATGCGATAGAAGGCACCAAAGTCAAAATTCCTGTCATGAGAGAAGCTGTGCTCAAGTTCATCAACAAGTATCACACCTACCACTTTGGTTTTGATGTCAACCGCGGCAGTATGAAACTGAAAAACACGTTGTCCAATATCATAGAGCGAGCCTACCATGAGGCTCCGATGTCCTTTGACGCAGTGCAGGATGCCGTCCACAACCTTAGTGATCAAGGTAGAGATTTGTACAGGAAGGGATCGGACAGCCTGATGTCCATGAGCACGGAGGATATTCAGAAGGGCGTAGCTGAAGCGTTTAAGAGAATCAAACGTGATAGTGGGATACTATTTATGACTGTGCTAAGTACAGTCACTGATTTTTTACAAGAAACAACGATCGCGGTACCAGGGACAGACAATAAGATGTCCCTGCGCGAAATGCTCCAAGAAGCCCGTCGCTCTGTTTTAAGAGCCCGTGACAGAGTCCTTGAAGGGATCGCAACTATTCTTACCAGTATTAATCGACACATCAAAGAAACTGTGTCTGGTAATGATGATACATTTAGGGATGTTGATGTGAAAGATCTGAAGTCTTTTGGAAAGGCTTTGATGAGGCCAATAAACTTATTCGTAGACGCATTGCTTGATCTTGTTGCAATGACGATTAAAGCTATTGATAAAGTATTTGAAGAAAATGCAGACGATGTCCTCATCTACCTAAAAGATAAAAACGTGAAACTTTCCTCTCAAGTCGATACTGTTCATACCAATGTTCACCAGTTTGTAGAACAACATACCGGGGAAGCAAAGAACCTTGCAGCTGAGTATAAAGACCTCATCAAACTACAGATTCAAGACACCTACAATGCTTTCACTATGGAGCGAGTGAATAATGGAATTTTTGATCTGATCACTCAGTTGCAGTTACTTCTCATTGACGGATCTACCGAACTTGGAGATTCGATAAGAAAGGCTTCCCAGCGCACAGCTCCGTATATTAGAGTAAGCAATAAGAAAATTGATATTGAAGTTCCTTTACCCTTCTTCTGGAAGTCTTTCAGTGATTGGCCAACACATTTCCGACAGTGATTACCTGGGCCAATCATCAAAGTGACTTCTTTGAATCTAACTTTGTTTTATGCCAATAAAATGTACTTCAAAGATATTTTATTCTATGTGAAATGTATGTGTTATTGTCATATGAGATTCCTGTAAGAATGTTACCAACCAGTGTTTCCTGTTTGATTTCCTGTTTCTTTCAGGTTTTTAATTTTAAAAAATGCTGAATGCAACTTTTTGGTCTTGTGATGTTGAAATAATGGAAATATGTCTGTATAAATAAAGCAAGATCATAACATCTGGATAGAATATTACTTTCAAAGCAAAAAACAGCAACAAAACAAACAACAACAAAAAACAACAACCTCTAAGTGGAGACTGGGGTACCAGGACATGGATCACAATGATTTTATTCATGTGGCATTTTCCAGTATTTGGGGAAGTTAGTTAGTCATTTTAAGCACATTAGACTTCATGTTATAAAAGGTAAGATTATTTTTTCCATATATTTACAGTATATATTCACCAAAATTTCAAACATTCATTTGTTACATAATTATAAAATTGCAACCGTCTGAATTAAAAAAAAAAAACATTTAAAAATAAAGGCAAGGTTTATTAACACCTAATCAAATGTTCCCCCCAAACTAGTTATGGAGATAAAATGTGCATTTATCTGATGTTTAGGCTTCAATTTTCAGCTCATATTTTTTAAACTCTGTGATAAAAACATACATCCCTCTATGCAACAGGATTCTTTCACTCAAAACCCCAAATATTAATGCTGATTAAATACTGTTGCTGTGTATGCCGACCTGGGAAAGTAAACGACAACCCAAATCCAATTTTTATGTTGTATATATTGAGAAATGGAAAATTGTGGGTGTATTTTCCAGGAAATAATACTGTAATATTGTGACAGCATATTGCAGCATTTAAGATGTTTAGAAAAAGGAAAATAAGAGGATTTGATCATTTATGAAGATTGCCTTTAAAAATAACTACAATTATAGTAGTGTATGAAATTAAAAGAATGTCTCATATTTAATCACCTGACAGGTAGGTGTCAGTATTTGACCTCAAAAAACAATGTGTATGAATTAACATATATAATCCCGCAAATTAAGGGGAAAAACAATGAATCCACTTTCGATCGAGATGCCACCAGTGAAGAGAAGATCCTGCTCATGGAAATCTTTCCAAGTGTTTTTCATTAAGAGTAACACCAACATGGTGAAGTCACATTATAAACCTAAACAAACGGGAACGCTCTGAGAGAAACATGTCAGGAAGATGGCCTTTGTCTGAACTTCTGTGATGACTGAATGTTGAGAAAACCAACATGAAATGATCTGACCGGAGATTCTTTCCCTATTGCATCTAATCAAAGGGGAAAAGATTTTAGCCGAGCAATGGCATTAACATAAAAAGACAATATGCTTGTCTTTGGAGAGAGAAAAGGGAAATTTAAGTTGGTTTTGCAAGACATATTATTAACTTCTCTGTGGTTTTACCACATATCATCATGATTCAGAGAGAAGGCAGGCTCTGTATTTTAATGATTCACGTTAAAGAATGATGTTCTTTGTCCATATGAGGTGTGGACAGCCGTCACAGAGATGCTGTCATGACAGAGCCCAGACTGAACAAAAGGGATACTGTGCAGCCTGTCAGAGGAAGTCCACAACCTGCATAAACAACAGGCTTCACGCACAACATGCTCCTGCAAACACTTTGGTTTTTCAGTTAAAAATATGATGTGTGTGATTCAAGACAATTTAATCACTGGCTGAAGTCAAGACCAGACTGGATGCAGGTCAGAAGGTCATGTCCTCAGTCCTGTACAGTTTAGGTTTCAGAGCTAATTGTAGGAATTCTCTGTGCATTTTCTTTTTTAATTATCTATAAATTTCAGAATAAACTAGGTACTCATGCAACTCAAAGATGACCTTTTAATATAATTTAATGTTTTGTGTTTAGAAATGTGTAGCAATTCCCTTGACTCCAGCGATCAATCATCGCACGCATGCATGCACGCACGCACGCACGCACGCTGAAATGTGTTTATCTAACCAGAGTTTTAAATTCTAAAATTTTTAATTAAAGTTTTAAATGTAATGATTGAAAGTCATGTTAAAATTGTCTTTATTACCACAACAACATCTGATTCTGATGGCTGCAGCAAGTTTATGTTTGCATTGACTTTCACCTGTTATTTTCTGGCCCAGCAAGTGAATGCCCAAATGTGTCTTGTTTGTCTTGTTTGTTTGTTTTCTTTAGTACATTCCCTGCTACACTTTCATTTTTTCCCTGCAGTGGTGTTGTTATGGTGATATAAGCCTGTATGAAAATCTTCACAGTAGATGCCTATTAAATACTGATATTTCAATAATTTTCATAAAGTATTGGCACGTTAATAAGTGTTTTTATATTGCCATTTGTCTATGTTCTGCATAAGCCTCTGGAACTATTTCACCATTACAAAATCCTTTCTTTTTTTTGCAGTAGTAGCATGACAACATTATTTACATTATCAATGTAATGTATCTGGTACAGCATTTTTTTTTTTTTTTACTGTTCAGAAATACTTTTTGCAATAGTAAAGAAGCAAATGGGATTTATTTTCAGTGGGCCACAGTTACTATGATTTTCCTGCCAACATTAAACATCTTCTCTCAGTTTTTAATGATGTAATAAAGATTGTAACTATAAAAGTGAAAACAATGGTTCTGGCCTTTTCTCAAAATAAAATGCATTATAAATACATTTTCATGAGTCAACGGAAAAAATACAGAAAATATTAATTACACACTTTTGGTTTATGAAATTAAATTGTGAAAAATACGAAGAACTGTGCATATATAAATGTATTTGTTGAAAACTTTGATGTTTGATGTAAGATGGCTGGAAACACCCGAAAGTAAAATCGGCAAGTTTTTGTTAACACTATATCGTCTGTGTTTTTGAGTGAATATGTTGTTTCAACTCCACAGTGACCTTTGTTATAATTAAAAAGTCTGCAGACACTGGCATGCAGGTTTAATAAGCACCTTCATGTTGTACATATTAGTCAAAATGTCATGTGTGTTTTTCTCACTCTCTCTAATCCCTGGCGAACATCCTTGCTTTGCCACCACCTGCAGAAGTTCATCAGTTGACTTTCCATCAGAAACCAGTCTGCGATAGAACAGTGCACAATTATTTCACTAAAGGTCAGTAAAAAAGACCACATGAAAGCGATTCTCAGGTCAACTCAGATGCTCGTTGTTCGTCTAATGAAGAGAGAAGTAACACTGTTCCTCTTGAGGGTTTTACAACGTGAATCAATGATGATGAGAGTTTAGGCTTTTTGTCTCTTTTTCAGATGAGCTAGACAGAAAACATCCAAAATATATCGATATGTGTCACTTTTACTTTATATTGTTATTTCACATCTATAGCTTGGAGTCATATAAAAGTTTCCTTGGGTGACTTTTCTAAAAATGTTCATAAATCAGAGGCAAATTAACATTTAGTTCCTATGCTGCTCACCTGTGGAATAGATTCCCTGAACACCTGAAAACTGCTGACACACTCACTTAATTTAAATCAGGATTTAAACACTACTATTTGCTTGGGCTTTCACATTATTCTAAAAGCTTTTACATTATTTATTCCCCCTTTTATGTCTTTCTTGTGTGCTTTGTTTAAATCTATTTCATATCATTAATAATTAATCTTAAGATTAACTTGTTCTATATTATTTACTTTATTTCCTTGTGACGCACTGTGAACTGCATTGCCTGAGCAATACTGTAATAATATATAATGTATTTTTAATACCATTATTATAGTTAATTAATTTCTATTCCTATTCCTATTCCTATTCCTATTCCTATTCTTATTCACTGACCTGACAAATTAAGAATATATGAGTTACATTTAAACTTCTTCCAGGAAGAAGAAGCATTAATTCCTGTATTAATGTCTGTTTATATTTACTTTTCAATTCATGGTTGAAATGGATAAAAACATTTTGAAAAATAGCTTTGGAGGACATACACACCATGTTTATATTTATTTTCACAGACTTAGTATGCAGCTACACTTCTGAACCCCAGGGGGCAGTCATGAATCATTTTAATGACGTAATCACGCTTTGCGCGCAGCTGACCAATCAGAGGGCAGCAGGAAGCAGCAGGAGTTTCTTACATAGACGAGCTGTCAATGGGGAGGATAAACTTTCATCTTTTTACGTGTTTTTTTAAGGTAAACGAGACTTTGGCGAGCGTAATTCCAGCCTGTTTTCATCAAAATACATGCTACGGGTTTGAAAGCTAATGTCAGCCTCATGTTGGTCGTTTTAACGAGTTTAAAGCCCGTATTTGTGCTAATTTTTACGTCTGGTCATATGATGCTGCATTAAGGATTCATGCTGTAAATCTGAGCGCCGCGACAAATGGGGTATAAAGGCTATTTGCATGGATTTAAAACTGTATTCTGAGCCTGTTTTTACCAATGATTGGTCCCAAAGAATATTGACAACACAGGTGGATACTTCAAAAGATTGAAATTGAATCTAAAAATGTTTTTGATTTCAATGAATTCACTATTGAGGTTAAATGGAATAAAACTATTATTTAATTTAATAGAGCAGACTTTTTAACCTTTTACCTGGATAACATGCATCACCTTTGGACCCTGCTGATAAACTATCTGCTTCTGCAGCTACAGTACCACCTCATTTATATGTTATTGGCTAAAATATAATTTCTGGAAGGGGCAACCCTAAAAATCAGCCCAGCTCCCAACTGGCCATATTGTTGATCAATGTGCCACAAATACATCATCAATAATTCCAAAAACATAAATGTAGGATTTTTATGTGCTGATTTTTTCCAGAGATGAGATATGTTGAAGCACCATTATCTGTGTAGGACTGATAGATATGGTCATTTTGAAGTTACTGAGTTTGGTAAAATTTTTTAAGCCATATTTGTTTTATGAGTTTGAGTTTGAACTCAAATATCTCAGAACCGAAAGAAGGTATAATGTGAAAGCACTACATACTTTAGAATATATACATGATTCATTTGAAATGAAAAGGCAGTCTTTTCCCAATTTTTTCAGAAATTCAAAGAAGTGACTTGGAACAACCCTTGTGTGTTTGATTGACAGATGTGTGTCTCCTATCTCTTGACATCACTTTAAGGAAAATGCTGGATCTGAAGTCTCAGTTCTTGTTTTCCCTCATTTGTCAACAGCTAAGAGATGGACAGCATGATGACAGACAGGAGGGACGAGCCGCACACAGACTTCATTTACTGTTGTGGAGCCGCCACGGAGGTGCTTAAATTTGGCTCCTGTCACTTACACTCGGGACACAAGGTGCTCTTTCTCATCATTCCAGGTGAGATGTGAAGATGTTTTGTTTAAGGCAAGGCAAGTTTTGTATAGGACCGGACATACACTAGGCTATGAAGTTGATAAAAATGCATTTAGAATGTAAATGTGATGAATCCAATCGAAAACAAACATGCAGATTAGTCACTTTTCCTCTTTCAAATTATTCATTTGAAATTTGCTGGAGGTCCAGCCTCCACCCCTCAGTTTTTGTAAAGGACTACAAATTAAATAATAATTTCAAACATCAAGTTTGTTTTCAGCCGTATAAAATGCGGAATTTACTTAGTCCAGCTGCAATCATTGTAGATGCACAGGCGGCATTATACAATCTTTCAAATACTTACCAGAAACATGCTATTCTTTGTGTCATATCGCATACAGGTAACCCAGGTGTTGTCGGTTTCTACAGAACTTTCATGCAGACACTTCACAGCATGTTTGGATACAGCCACCCAGTGTGGGCTATAAGCCATGCTGGCCACTGCGTGCCCCCAGTCTCCATGGACATGGTAGAAGGTGTGAATTCTCATTTTTCCACTGATTCACAAAATGGAAGGAAGCGTTCCTATCATGAACAAAACACATTTTGATTGGCTGCATTTTAAAAAATGTTTCTTTCAAACACAGATGCCTCCTCGGCAGCCAAGAGCGACGTGTTTGGTCTGAACGGGCAGATCGAGCACAAGCTGACATTCATCAGGAAACATGTGCCCGCAGAAACCAGCCTGGTTTTGGTGGGACACTCCATTGGTTGTTACATTATTCTGGAAATAATGAAGAGAAATCCTGAACTCAAGGTGAACTTGATTTTTTTTGTGACTCACATGTTGCTTTTGTCTCAAAAAATATTGCAAATATTTAGGCAAATTACATTTATTTAAGATGTTCTCCAAGTAACACAGCTGCAACTTATTGTTTCATTGATTTCATTGATTGCAGAGCTAATATCCTAAACAATCAACAGATTGTAAAATGTAATGGTTGGAAGCTACTTAACACTTTTTGCACATAGCAGAACATAAAGAAAAGAAATTAAGCCAATAACATAATAACTTATAATAATGTAATGAAATAGTAAAAAAAAAAAGACATCCATAATAACAAAGTGCTGCATAGTGTTTATCCTCAAAGAATGAATATGACGAGTATACCATCCACTTTTGGGACATAACTGCACAAAACTAGCAAAAAGCAAAAAATGCAGTTCTATTTATGTATTACTACATTATGGACTGGAGCTGTTATGTGTTAAAAGAATTTGTTAGGATGTTTGAACTATCTAATAACCATTCACTAAATTGGTTCAAATGTTTTGTTACACTATTGCCAAGATATTTTGTTATTGGGATTGTTATATTTAAAATGGCCAAAACTATCATATTATTATTACATTATTAGCTGCTACATAAACATGAACATTTTGTCAAATAGTAATGAAAATGAATTGTATCAAACCCTTTATGGCACATATTCCTATTTGTTCACTTTTGCGTTGAAGGCTGTAAAGTTGAGTATATTTTGGGTTTGTTTTGTTATTGTCATTGCAGACATTGTAGAGAAAGTAAGGAAATATATATTTAGTACAGTATTTCATGTTTTTTGTATGAATCTCATTGGAAAGCTCCTTTATTTTGGTGCCACATTTGTAAGAAACATGTACAGTATTTGAGCAGAGAACAAAGAGGCGTAGATAAATGATATGAACACCTTCGAACATCTGCTTAGTTTATCCAGGTAGATCGTACAAACAATAAATAATTTTTACTTCATGTGATGAGATTCTGGTTCTTCTTTCTATTCAGATAGTTTCTTTGTTTGATCTGACTTTGCAGAAACAGTAGAGCGTCGACTTTCTCTCGCTTACGTTGCATTATGTTTGAAGCAGGTTGATCAAATAACATGAAAATCCCTTTTTATATATTCAGGGAGTTTCCCCAAGTCTCAGAGTGATTCCCCACCCCCCCCC
>OMNM01031661.1:29749-46062 GCA_900302745.1 Parablennius parvicornis
ACCCCCTTGTTGTCTGTCACACTGATTGTTGCTGTTTTTCCTGAAGGTCCTGAAGGCTGTCATGCTGTTTCCCACAATCGAGCGCATGGCTCAGACTCCTCAGGGGAAGGTGATGACCCCCATGTTGTGTCAAATGCGCTACGCTGCCTACCTGCCCCTGTTCCTGCTTTCGCTGCTGCCCGAGAGCCTCAAAGCCGGTTTGATCAAACTGGTGTTTGGCGGCATTCGCTCCCTAGACCATTTTGTCCTCCAGCCAACTGTGGGCCTGCTCAGTGGAGACAGCGCAGGTGTGTCGAGTGTTGCTTTTCACTCCAGTGGCTCTTTTAGTGTTTAGAATGTCCCTGTTTTAGTGCCAGTTTGTGGCACCAAAACAAGATATGGAACGCGGCCAATTTGACATTCTAACAAACCTTGAAAATAACAAGTAACTCAAGTTTGTGTCCTGTTTCATTTTTTGAAAACAAGCTGATTAAATGTGTGTTTTTTTTTTTTTTTGTCCCACTTACAGCCAATGCCATGTATATGGGGGCTCAGGAAATGAGGGAAGTTCTGGAAAGAGATAATAAAACCATCAAGAACAATCTGAACAAAGTAAGAAATAAAGAAAACTGGATATTCACATATTTTGTGTTTGTTGAATGGAAGAAACGAGCAGTAAACTCTTGTTTATGATTGCAGCTTATATTTTACTATGGCGCCACGGATCACTGGTGCCCGGTGCAGTATTATCATGACATCAAGCGGGACTTCCCTCACGGAGATTTCAGACTGTGTGAAAACGGTTTCCGACACGCCTTCGTTCTGGATTCAGGGCGGGAAGTCGCCAAAATGGTGGTGGAGTGGATCAGAGGGGACGTGAGGACGTGAATTTGTTCTCGGCGTCCTGCGTCCGTCAAGGCAGGCCCACGACGGTCAGACCTACCCACAGGGACCAGGGAGTTTATTCACAATGAGTGGTTTAGTTTTAGAGTAATGTAAAGAATAATTTATACACCTCATTTGTATGACAGACGCGCATTAGTTTAGAGGTGGTGCAAATCTAAATACAGTTGTCGTGGTAACCGGGGAGCAAAACCTTTTATTACAGAGAATATTGCCAACTCTACACAATCTTTTGTAATCAGCATCAGCCTCCAAACTGAAGGCAGGAACTCGAAAGCACTTCAATAAAATATTTATAAAAAATTATCTCATACATGAAAGAAGATGAAAGAAGAAATATAATTTAAATTAAATTAAGCAGCAGTCTAAACACAATGCAAGAAAAATGATTGTTCCAGCTAAGACAAAATATGAAAAGTAACACTTTCTGGTGGTGGATCGTCAGAACAAGTCAATAAAAATCCCAATTTTAAGCAATCATTATCATATTTCCTGTTTTCAGATATTTTAATGCTTTTTCTCACGAGATACAAAACAATTATGCATTTTCCTTCAAACAGATCTGAAGGATATGTTAGCCAACCAAACATCAATAGTTTTTTTTTTATTTGTTTACTTTCTCTGTCGCACCTTCAGGAGGAAAATCCTACACTCTAAATCCCACTACTCTAAAACCATTCATTCTTTTTTTCTTGGGTAGAATCTTCATCCATCGTGTCTTTACTGGTGCCATGAAAAACCAGAGCTACCTCTTGTTAAATACAGAGAATGAAATAAAAACATGTAAATCCCATGGACATACTTGCCTGTTTGTTTTTGGCCTGTTAAGGCATTTGATTTGAAACAGGATGTGCACATAAAGGTGAAGATGCCACAAGGATAATTAGCTTTTTCTCTTATTTATTGAAAACTTTTCCACATGGTCTTGGTACAAGCATATAGACTTTTGGTCGTAAGAAAATAAGATTTCTTTCCTTGTTTGAAATGCACGTTGCTCCTGTGTGGTTTCTTCTCGGTTCTCCAACTTACTCCCATGACTCTGAAACATGCACGTTAAGTCAACCACTGATCCTAAATTGGCTATAATTGTAAATGTATGTGATTTTTATTTTTCTTTAATTAAATCTCTCTGTATGGACTTGTTACCTATCAAGGGTTAATGGGATTGGATTTATAGGCACAAACCTGCCCTGCATATGAATAGTATGTTAAACAGACAGTGTTTACAGTGTTCTATTGATTATATCAACATTCATAATTACATTTCAACATCATTAACAATTAAAGGTCAAAATTTTAAGTTCAAGACTCATAACAACAATAAACACTCATTTTTTTTACTTTGCTATATCAGTCTGATGATATAAATGATATAATTGAAAAACTTTTAAAAACAAAATCATATATATATAATCAAAAATCATATATATATACGTGTATATATATATATATATATATATATATATATACACACATATATATAGAACAAAGGCACAATGGCGACGGAAATATTATCAGTGTATTTATTATATTTGACTCATTCAGCTTTTCTTTTTCCAATGCAATTTGACATTTTTCACAATATTTATTCTATATTTTCTGCATTTTGACATTATTCCTAATAAATGAAATTACTTGCTACCTTTCTTGATTGTATTTCTGACATTTCTTTCTTTTCCCTAATGAGCTGTCAGTTGATAAAATTAGACTTAAAATACATAGAATTTTCCCTGGAACTGTGGTTGGATCAAATAGTATGAGGATATATATTAAACAGCTAAACAGGTGAGAAGTATTATGACGTTTGATATCAGTGTCCAATATCTTGATTCTTTGTGCTACCAGCATCCACAGCTCTCCACCACCATGTCCTCGTACTGCTTGTAGACCACGTTACTCCCTGAGTCGATGTAGAGGATGCTGATGGGACTGAGCTTGGAGGGAACGCAGCAGCTCGGCGGGCTGATATCGGGGTCGATGGAGTTCATGAGGGTCTGTATGACGGCGTGGTTGGTGGGCTCCAGGTGGGCTCGCAAGGGGAAGTCGCACACTCCCTCGCAGTGGTGCGCCTCGTAGTCCAGGGGGGCGATGATCCAGTCGTCCCAGCCCAGATCTTTAAAGTTCACCCGGAGGGGTTTTCGGCTGCAGCGGGTCCTCCTGCGGCCGGATCTCCTTCCAGCTGCTCCTCTTCTCCCCGACGCACCGAATGACCGCTTGGACATGGCTCTGTGGCCATGACCCCGCTTCTTCTTTTCGCGGGTTGGGACAGGTTCCTGAGGCATCGGAAGCCTCTTCTCCATGATCTCAGTGAACAGATTCCCACTGGCCTCCGTGTGAAGGAAGGTCACCAGCAAAGCTTTCTCCTGTGGTAGCCGAGCATGCCTGCCGAGCCCCAGGAGCAGCGGGTCGACCACTTCGTCGGTAAGTTCAGATGTGGCCAGGAGGTGAAAGCAGGCCTGTGGTGGATCAGTGGGATTCCTTAGGCGCACCTTCATGCTCGACCACACATCAAACACCTCCCACCTGGGAAGGCCTCCGTCCAGAACCTCCACCGTTCTCGAGTCCAGTAGCTGTCCTTCCGACGTGCCCTCCGGAGAGCAGGAGTACAGGCAGATGTTGTAAAGATTTCCTCCGGTTGTGAGGGCAGTCAGGAGGTCGGTTGGAGGCTTTCTGAGGATTCTCAGCTCGGCCTCCACCAGATCCTCCACCCTCACCAGGACGGACAAGTCAAAGATGTACCGCTGACCACTCTCCCAAGATGGGAGATCTGCAAATGAAAGGGAGAAACCATAAAAACTCGATTCAATAATATCTCAACCGTCCGTCCTCTTTAGTTGCTTTATCAACGGAAGTGTCGTGGAGGATTGAACCTTTACCACCTCCCATTGCATCAAGGACTCTCGTCGGGCTGAAACACTCATAACTTCAGCCAATCAAGAGAAAAACACAGTGTCGTTTGATTGTGGAAGGAGGCCAGTCTACCCGGAAGAAACTTCACACATAAGCGAGTTCTAACCGTGAACATCCCTGCTATGAAGCAATAGTACCAACACCGTCACTCTCATGCCGTCCTCACACATGTCCCTGCATCACCACATAGTGAGGCTGCACAATATTTCAACACGTGAATCAGAAGGTTGTTGTTAAACTTGACTGAGGATGACTCATTCATTCATATCAACATGGTTGGAGCAGAATTACGTTTCTATCCTGCAGGACTGGAGCTCCTCAGGACAAACTATTGTGTACTATAATTACATTTTTCAGTTATCAGTATGATGCAAGTTTCTGATGGCTTTTTACTTAATTACTTGAATGCACAACTCTATACAATGGACCTGTTACATCCTCAAAACTGGGTTGTTACTTGTTTCAACCTTTTAGAAACAAGAGGCATCCCATATATAAAGATATACAAAGAATGCATTCTAAGTGTTTTATATAATGTCCCGCAAGGTTTTGACATGTTTTTGTCAAGATAGTTTCAGACTCAAAGCTATGTTATACTATATCTGTGTCTTTTCTAATGATGAAGCTGCTGTAGCCGCACTGACTGTTTGAAGACAGTTATGTGTTTGCACATGCATATATGAGCCCATAACCACCGACACTGTTTCATGGTATTGTACATCAAAAAGGTTTTTCTTTTTTCTTCAGTAAAAATGTAAACATTTCATCATTTGACTGTATTTTGTATTATTTTTTTTTTTTTTAGTTTTACCAGTCTATCTCTGACCATTAAGACAGAAAAACACTGGCACCACAACAGATGAGGCATTGTACCAGGACATGCCTAATCTGCTCTCATGGAGGTCTGCATTTTGAAATATATTTAAGTATAATAAAAAAGAGATATCAGTGCAAAATATTCTTTTCCATCAGTGACATCAGGGCTTTCAAGGGAAATATTTACTGTTATAGGCATAACTGTGCCAAACATAAATACTGTATAACTTCAATGTCGAGCAGCAAGAAAATCAGGATAATTGTAAAAATAATACAAAAAAATCTTCCCATGAAAAGAGTATAATCATGAACAAGAAGCATGAAGTAGACTTTAGAGCGTGAAATGATCTCCCGGTCATGAAGCTGACATGATCTACTTATTATCTACGTATTATTGCCTTAGATGCATTTTGATGCATTCTGTTGGTTATTTTTACAATTCCTTTCCTTTCAGGTCATTGAACTTTAATTTCACAATTTATCAATGACTTATCTCTTTTTTCCATCTTTCTTTTTTTTGGCAGTTTAAGTTGACATTGCAAAATAAATGAATTATATTCCACCACTTTGTGAACTTTGCTATTTTGAATAGTTGTTTAAATGAAGATGTTATTATTTTTATTGCATGATGGCATGTTCTTTGTTTATTCCTGCGTTGACATCGTAGTTTCAGTTTTGTTTACTTTTTCACGTTTTAATTTTTTTTTTTTTTTGTTTTGTTTAGGCTTCCTTTCCTAAAGTAGTAATAACAATAGTTTAAATCAAACTATGAAGTGATTTATAGAAGATTAATTGTATAAACTCTAACCTCATCTTCTTTTTCAAAACACATTTCAAGAAACGGTCCTCTAACCTTTTCCTTGGTCCACAAAGCTCGTCACCGTGTTGGCAAAGCCGGCACCGCCTGCAGCGTGCGTGTCCGTGGGCAGCAGCGTGGACAGTGTTCGGTATAGGAACATCATGTAGTCGTGGAGAAACACTGTGCCGTTGGACGTGCGGTCTCTTTTCCCCGCGCTTGTGAGCGCAGCTCCTCTCCACTGCGCCATGACGTACAGCGCGACGCAGAGCAGAGAGGCCGCGGTCCGAGCCGCCGTCTGACGTACAGTCATCGCGTCAGGTGCAAAGCCACAGGTGAGACTGCGAGATCCGATCATCCCAGTCTGATAAACTGGCTGACATGATGATCGTCCTCATCATGACGCTCTTCATCGGTCGACCTGTGTACAGGTGCACGTGCGCACAGCGCCCTCCCTGCGTCCCCGACATTAACCCAATTTTGGATTAATATCACAGGTGCTGATTTTGGGCATATTTAGACTACAAAATTATTATTTGACTAGTGAAATAATTATGTTTTTGATTTTGCTTTCCATAACATAAATCGGTATCTTAATGAATTAATTACCCATTCATATATTTAACTCTAATTTTAATTATTAATGACATATTCAATTAATTATTTAATGATTGAATGACACATTTATGTATTTAATTCCAATTTTGATTAATTAAGGACGCCTTTAATTAATTAGTTAATGGTGTATTTACTTATTTAATTTTGATCCTCATTCAGTCCTCCATAATGCTGGACTTAAACTCACAAAACCACAAATCCCTCAGATAAATCTCAATTAAAAAGCATTAACATAAACAACATTAATTTATGCTGTTTGAAGACACCTTTCTCTCATGTCCCCGTTTGGCAAGACAGTAACTCCAGTTTTGCAGCCAGTAGGTGGCGCACCAAAACCATATACTGTATAAAGGTGACACTTGTAGCTCCTCCCAACTGAAATATGCCCACGTATGGCTCTGCGGCCAGGAGCATGCTTAAAAAATCACTATACAGACATGTCAATACCAAGCACAAACTATTCTGCAATTATAGTAGTCACGTTAAGCTTTAACCAGATCATGGTTTTGTCTAGGAACCATTCACCGTTATATTATTAATAAGAAATATGGAAAAATTCAAATCCCACCCAAGTGACTGAAGCTTTAAATATTGTAACTCTCTTATTAATTTTATAATATCAATCAACCACTAGCACATCATTGCTGAGAGTGGTGACTTTACAGCAGATCATATTATTCTTAGTAATAATTTTAATAATATTGGCTGTCTTAATTTCTTACCAATAATATGAAATTTCTATTAGTCTAACTGGTGGTCCTAAAGTAGCCATATAGTTGTGAGTGTGTGTAGTGATGGTGCTCCTTGTGATTTACCTCTCCAGGACTCTTTGGCAGCTTTATTAGATCCCACATGAATTAAGCCACGGTCGAAGACAGATGAATGGATGATTGCAAAAGTAGCTTTATTATTACAGAAAAAAATATATGTTCTGGTTACAAATGATTATTGATGTAACAACACTCCCATGTTCAAAATATGTGAATGAAAGGTTTGTACTATCGTTAATACTGATTATATTTTTGGGTCAAAAGCCTTGCTGAAAGCTAAAGTATTCATTAACAAGTGAGAGAAACCATCAAAATCGGAATGATCACTGTTGTACATTTCTCAATGTGCCCACATGAAAAAAATAAACAGCCATCAGACCCCAGAAAATAAATCCCCATCTCTTGAACCAAACTAATAACATGGACAACAACAAAACAAAAATATACTTTTGTAATATGATGGCTTACATAATTTCAACTGGATACTGAGAATAAAGAAAAAAAGATTGAAAAATGAATGGTATCTGGTTGTACATCCTCATAATGATCACAAGAGGTCAGCGAAGACTTTGATAATATACACATAAACTTTTCTTTTTTTCTTTTTTCTTTTTTTTCCTGTTTTTTTTCCCAGATACACATAATCTAAAGACATCTGTTTAATATGCCGTTATAGATGTTTTAATGATTAGCACCTACATTACTGGTAAAAAGTGTTGATATTTAACATTTCACTAATACATAAATCATTGTTGCAATAAATGAGTAGCCCTTACCATAGCGTACAGTTCTCGCAGATATTCAGATCATACTCTTGTGTCACACTCGTAATTAACCCCTATTTAATCTACTCAGAAAAACGGGAGTTAACACCACTTGAGATGTAACACAAACTCACACTTCACTGTTTTTTTTAACAGCCTTTTCAAACACTTTCTGAGCATCATCAGCAACCAGGTCGAGCAAATAATCCAGAATTCTGTAAGTGGTGTAACCAGAGAGGCACATTGCTATTGGAATCCCAATAACAAGAAAGAATCTGGATACTTCCTCTGCAGCCATCATTGCTGCTTCCGCTGCAAGTGGGCTCAACACCTTCTTAATGAGGTCAGAGGTGATTTTTGTTGCTCCTAGTTGTGAAGTCATGACAGAAACGAGGTCGGAATATGGTACACCTGAGGAGTCAGCAAGCCTCTTCAGAGACTTCTTGTCAAGCCCAAACCCAAACACATATTGCCCGACAACACCAATCACCAGGAACACATCAACATTAGCAGATAATCCAGGAATCGGTATGGCTGCTCCAACTGAAGACACAGCAGCATGATACTTAATTTGTGCATGGTAAGCATCCTTCTTCTTCTTGATGATCTCCATGCTGATGTTGGGCAAAGCGTACAGAAAAACATTCCTCTTGTGTGCAGGAAGTTCTCTCTCTAATGTCTCCTCCAACAAGTGGAAATCAAATTGGTGGAGCTCAAAGCTGGACACCAGGAAGACCTGTGGAGCCTCAATGCCTTGATCACGAAGACCTGCAGGTGTCAAAGAAACAGAAAATCATTTTGTTAGAAAGACTTGAAAATACAAAGTAATCTATTTGCAGATGACACAAGCATTTGTTTGATCGGAGAGGATTACAGTAACTACTGAAAATGATCAGTGCTGAAATGTGTACATTTAAAAAAAAAGTGAAGTTCTGATTGAAAGTGTTGTAGAACTTAGTGAGACAGAGCCAACAAACAAGTCATTTGAATGTTTCTATTGGCCTCTATTCAAACTCTTGGCTTGTTGTCGAGCAACACTTTGAGCAGCTCACTCACTAAATAAGTGAGTTTAAAACAACCAAAACAACCTCTGGTAAAGAATGAACACAATAAAATATACTAGATATTTCTAAAAAGTCTACTTACCTGAAATGCAGTCTCGTTTGATGTCCTCGAGAGTCTTCTGTCTGTCAAAGTTTCTCTGACTTCTTTCCTCGTTGTGTAAGTCATTGTCGATCTTTGAACGGAGAAAGTAGAACTTTTTCCCCATCCTCCTGATCTCCAGAGCGAGTTTCACATCATTTTCTTTGAAGCGGATGGATGAGATGATGATGAAGAAGTCAAACTGCTGAAATCCAACCTTCTCCAAGTACTCATTAGCTGGGAAGTTGACTGTGCCAACACCAGGGAGATCCCATAATGTAACATTGGGGTAGTTGGGATGAGGATACCCTATACTCTCTTTGGTGGTTTCAACAACTCCAGTCGGGGCGGCACCTTCATCTCTGTTTGTTATGCCTCTAAAAGCATTAACAAAGGTGGATTTTCCAGAGCCAGATTCTCCAGTGATGGCAATGTTTAGTGGAGTATTCTTCTGCTTATCTAAATACATATTGATCACTGTAACTCCTTCAGCAGGACTTTTCTCCATTGCTTCTTGAATTTCCCCGAGTTCTTCACTCGTAATTATGTCGTATTGATCATCCATGGCTGTCCTAGAATCTGAGAAAAACAGGAATAACCATCATTTTCTGGTAAAACAAAGATGGATATACAGTTTTGATTTGAATAATTTGACAAGGTGGAGTCCTGCACCTCTTCAGATTCAAGACAAACATGATTATAGGCTAATATAACTTACTTGTGTCTTCAATCAGTGTCAAAAATGCTTTGAATTTAAAGGTACGTTTACACATAACGAAGACAAGACAGGAATGGATGGTTCTTAATTCCTGACCACAGATCATGATTTTAACCTAAATGATCTGATTCAGGGCAGAGGCGTCTCTGATCCACACGCTCAGTTGTGAACTTTACATATCGAAGCGAGTCTTGTTATTCTTGGAAGATTTTTTTTGCAGCCAAAACATCTTGACATGATCACCCTCTTCAGAAATGTTGCTGACGTCAGTTGTGATGCATTCATCAAATCTCGGAAATTTGAGAATCTAACTTTTACGCCTCTTTGTGGATTGGACAAATGGTATGTAAAGGCCAAATTAGTAGCCTTTAAAAAAAAAAAAAAGTTTTTTAAATATACCAATATGCCTTCAATACCGCATCTGATTTGAGGTTGCGGTGAGAGAAAACCAGCTGACACGTCGACGGAGGAAAAAATAGGAGTGAGAGAGAGAGAAGAAGAGAGTGAGAGAAAGAGAGGGAGAGAGAGAAAGAGAGAGACACACACAGATCTGTAAGTTCAACTTCATTATCATGGTTTATTTTGTTGTTTCAAGAAATCTGTTCAATAAATTCAAAATGAGATTGAATGTTACTCACTTGGATTTCCTCCACAGAGCAGAACCTGGAGCAGAAACACCGTCCTGACTGACTGATGACACAGTTAGATCGAGACCCGGAGGAGTTTTTGTCTTTGAGTAGTCGAGAAAGGGAGCTGATCTCTGTCTCAACCAAACGCTGAGGACCCTTTCAGTTTCACTTTGAGAATGTGGCTTTTATAATCCAGTGACATCCACTCAGCTGAGGAAGGAGGGTCCAGCATGCAACCATGGAAAGAAACAAACATTTAATAAACACATTCAAACTTTATTTTGGCAGTTTTTGAGTAATAAACATACAACTTTTAGACATAGAATTCACACCACAAGCCCACCTCGGGCAACTTCCTCTTTATGTATTGATGACTTTATCTGGGAAATATGTGTGCGTGTGCGTGTGCGTGTGCGTGTGTGTGTGTGTGTAGGCTGCGAGTGTGTGACAGGATGTTCATGTTGGGTGGGGATGGAATGTCTGCAGCTAACAATACAGTTGTTTCTATGCCAATATTGAAACACATTATGAAACCAAGATGGAAGACAGAAAGGATTATTCGATGTTAGAAAATACCTGCTATACTGTTTGAAGTCAAAATACTACAGTCATGTTTTAACGATGATGTAAGTGTTGGTATAGGGTCCGATAATAGTTCTATTTGGACCCAGTCCTCATTTGTGGATGTGGATTCAGCAATAGCCGAAGCTTTAGCACCTCTTTCTTGTGGTGATGCCTTTTGGCATTTTGTTGTTTAGTCATGAAAAGATGATGCTATCAGAATGATACCCTGGTGTTGTCCAATTGTCAGAGGCAAGCACGATCTATTGAATTTGACTTATAAAAGTTTGATTCTTTAAAAAAGTTCACTCTGGTCAGGAGCTCTGCACAAACACTTCCTCACATACTGCTGCTACAACTTCTACAACTTTGTGCGCATTTTGCATTCAAATATGGGGAAGAGGTGCATGCGCAGTGTAGAAGGCCCGGGGCTGGCTCAGCCTCACCCTGATTGTACAATCCTTATCAAACTGTGCTGGCATCCCATGCAATGAAATTATTCAAGGTTCAAGGTTACTTTATTAGTTCCCTGTAGGTAAACTTGTTTTGCAGATTTTGTGACGGAATGGGGCATCATGACAAACACGATGAACCAGACAAAGGTAATAGAGCATGCTACTGTTTCCTCTAAATCTCTTTCAACATTTTTTCATCACCTTTGATTTCTTTCTTTCAGGTTGCACCCAGTTGTGAGCAACTAAAACCAAGGAAACCAGAATACCTGATTTGGCTGCAAGTCACCACGACAGCCAAAAAAACATATTCTACTTTCCAAAGATGAAAAAAAAAAAAAAATCAATCCGAAAACTGATCCAAGCTTGTAAGACGGTGTAATACAGCTGATTCCCATCGCCCGGCTGACCATTATAATGTATCAGAGGAGTGTTGTGTCATCATGTTTGTTGAACAGCGTCCTTCAAGTATCAATAGCAGAAATTCACGCACAAACACTGTTTCCTGGAATCAAACCCTGGGTTTCTGGGATCTTGCTGAGCATATGGGCCAAGCTCGTGAATGACACTGAGACGTCCTATGACAATTATAGAACAGAAGATAATTTCATGATCTGCCAACAGTGTTTCAGTATTGATGTGGATCAACTTAGAAGAGTTTGACCTTTTCGCTGAGAATCTACTGAAAGGTTTTGATTGCAAAATGTTTTGAGAAATCAAATACTTAATTTAAAAACATGAACTATTCAAGAAACCTGACAAAGCTAAAACAACTGTAATAATTACACTATTAATAAAATTAATAAATGAATGTCCAGATATCATGTAATCCAAAAAACAACTTATGAAATTCCTCCAAGAGTTCCACAAAGTTCATTGTTAGGACCCGTAAGTTTATGTCTAACAAAGGTGATAATCCTGCATTATCCCAATATGATCCATCAATTGGATCTTTGGCACACTGCTCTGAAAATTACTTGCACAAGTTTATTTGCTTCTCTTTAGTTTATGAAGTTTAAGAAGCTATTACTAGCTGCAGTACCCCCATGTTCCTGTACAGGGAGCCTCCTGGCTGACCTTCACTTCTAATGTGACCACAGGCGTAGCTGACGGTGACTTTCAGTTGGACAGACAGAAGCAATGAACTAAATCGGAGTGCAACCCGGTGTGACTTTAAGCGTAAAGCAAAGGCGCACAAGGAGGAAACTGAGCGGAAAAGGTGACCATGCCCCTCAAGTGCTGATATAAACATTTATTTAAGGGCTGAAGCCACAAGCTGCTTAGCAATTCCCTGACAGCTGCACTTTAAATGTACAGCTGCCAGTGAAAATAAGCTCACCACCAACCCAACACTAGATTCACGTATCCTTTGGCATCCTTTGGAGGGCAGCTCGGACATTTGGTTTTCATTGATCGGCACATTCTTATCTGTAGTAGGGAGGAAAAAATAGACACACATCTCTTACAAACTGTCAATGAAGGGGACTGCGGCAATGGGGGGAGTGTTAATCGACAGTACGGTTCAGTGCATGAATGTAACACACAAACTCTGCTCAAGATGAAACCACAAATAAAGACTGTTGGTTAATTCTCTTTAAAGACTTTCAATAGTCATCGCAGGATGAATTGTGCACTCAGCACCTGCTGCAGATTTTTATTGATTCTTTATCAAGTCACATTGATGTAGAAGCCATTACCCTGATGACCCAGCACACAGCATGATGTGCTGGGTCATCTGAGACATGACTATTAATAGCAAGAAAGGACTCCGGCTGCAGCGTAGGAATGGACTACAACATTGGAAGAACTATTGAATACATATCGTTGCGTCATCTTTCAGGTGGTGGACTGGTTACAAAAGTAGTAATATTCTTTGTCAGTTTTTTTTTTGTTTTTTTTATTATGAGCAGTAAAAACAAAAGGGTTTGGTGTCACAGTCTTGTTTTGTCCGGTACCACCAGCAGCTTATGGTGGCTGATGTTTGCTGACTTGATTGCAGTGTCCCTTTAAGTGCTTAGCCCAGTTGTTCTTGCATATTTCTGCAGCCAATGTACACGCTGAGCGTTAACATCTAAAGGCTGCTAGCTTCCATTCATATTCGTTTGATTCTACCAACAGAGAGGAAGTGGCCTCATGGACAAAACACTCATAGAGAAAGACACGTGTCAAGGTTTTAGAGGTAAAAAGATATTAAAAGAGGTTTTCATCTTGAAAACTGTCGTTCATATGAAGGTTAAAGTATGCAAACCTCCATAACTCTTTGTAACTATCAGTGCATTACAAACTAACGTGTGACTGTAACGTCACTATGCTCGACAGTAACAGATTGCAATTATGAAAATAGTAATGCAAGTACAATTACTGCCATTTAGTTCAGCATGTCAAAGTTACTTTTGTCATACATGATAAAACTGCAAAGCTGGTTGTCTCTCTCTGCCGAGCTAATGAGCTGTGAGTTATAATGTTAGTGGTGAATCCGCACCGCCAAAACAGAGCCCAAAACACCTCCTTAACTCAGTCATTTACGTATTGCTGTCAATCACAATGTCATATGTTATTACCAAATCAAAACTGAATTGAAATAAGGACACTTGTACCTAAAATGGCATCCATCTTCCCCAAACAACATAAATCTGACTCGTACTTTATAACTTAGTACTCTGATTTGGCTTGCGTCTAATGTGCAATTATGCCAGGGGCAGATATTTTGACCCATTTTACAATCAGCCACCAGGGAGAGCGATACTTTGACTTAACTTAGGAGGTGGTGTTCAGTCGTTCATATTTATATAGTTCACGGTGCTAAGCTGGTCCATCATGAAACTTCATAAGAGTCTGAATTCTCAAATTTCTTCCAAACATGAGGTAAAATCAACATCAACAAGTAATGGTGTAAATGTGATAAATATTTCACAACAGGCCCCTTTTAAAATCATGTTTGCGGTTTATTTGGCAGCTAATACAATTTCTCAGAACATGTGGGGATATAAGTCGCTATGTGTCCTGGTTTTCTTTAAATCAGCTGTACTTGGTGGTTCACTTAAAGCTTTGCTTGAGATCTAAGTGCCTTTGCTTTTGATAAAACTTGGAGAATTTATTAAAGATGTTTGTGATGGGCAGTGCAACAATCAGCAGCCCACAGATGATGCACAGTGTTGCAATCAGCTTCCCCGCGAATGTAATGGGAAAAGTGTCCCCGTAGCCCACTGTGGTCATGCTGATGGTGGCCCACCACCAGCCAATGGGGATTGTCTGAAGCTCTGACTCTTGAGATTCCCTCTCTGCACAGTAAATGAGGGCAGAAAACATGGAAATGCCCACGGACAGGAAAAGCATGAGGAGCCCCACTTCCCGGGTGCTGTGTCGCAGCGTGGCGCCAAGGGAGCGAAGACCTGCCGAGTGACGGGCCAATTTAAAGATCCGGAACACTCGCATCAACCTCAGGATCTGCATCACTTTGCCCACGTTCTCCAGCTCCGTGCTGTCGTCCTCCATCAGCATATCGCAGGTCATCGTGACAAAGAAGGGCACGATCGACAACAAGTCAATGATATTGAGAGGGCTGCACAGGAACCTTCGGGCCGATGGTGCTACGACCAAACGTACAACAAATTCCATGGAGAAGAACACGATGCACAAGTACTCAAAGAATGTCAGCACTGGATTTTCAATCTCTTTTTCATCGAGATCCACTTGATGGAACTCTGGCATGCTGTGCACGCACATGGCCACGATAGAGATGATGACTACGCTCAGGGAGGCTACGGCCAGCACCTTGGCAGAGGTGGAGAAGCCTGGATTCTCTAGGCGAAGCCAAACACTCCTGCGGGCGTTGCCGCACCAGGAGCCTTCGAACATTTCCTCACCGTCCGCCGAAGACGACAGCTCCTCAACAGAAGACCCCAAGCTGTGAAGCTGCACTTCATCGCTTCTCTGGTCCCAGCACTTATCCTCAGCCATTTGCAACAATTCATGGAACTTGCTGCTGCAGCAGCAATCCAGGTGACCCTTCTTGATGCCCCAGTACTCGATCTCCTGGCAGAACGAAATCACACACAAACCGTCAACCAGGTGGATTTTTCCAGTGAGGTAGAAGTTGAGGACGTAGCAGAAAAAGCGTGGGTTGCGGTCAAAGTAGTACTCCATTTCAGAGGGGCTGAAGTCGTCGCAGAGCTCCAGGATGGCTTCTCTGGAGCTGCAGCAGAGGAGACGGCCGAGGCGAGTCTGTGGGAATCTTTGCAGAACGGCGTGACCCAGTCGTTGCTTGAATCCTCCGACGTTAACATTGATGAAGCAGTCGCGGGGTGGATGCAGGATCTGACCGTACACCATGATGAGGCCGTCGCAGGCTGTGCTCTCACACCCGGTGTAAATCACAAAGGAGGTGCTGCCTGTACACAAACACAGTGAAATTAGCACCCGCCACTGCTATCAAGTATCAGGTTGCGTGTGGGTTTCAGTGACACCTTGTTGGCTAATGAAAGGTGGAAATGTCAACATTGCTTCCTGGGGATTACTTTAAATTAGGTTGTGGAGATGCAGTGTGACAAGCACATTTGCACAGCAAATTGCATGTGAACAGTACAAAGTTAATATATCTGCATGCAACTACCAATACTAATAACTTGGGCAACATCAGGCACATGCATGATGAAGTGAATCTTCTTCTGGGAAAACAGATATTTTCATATTTTTTCTATAAAATTCAAGTGTATTACAACAAATATCTGCTTAAACTAAATCAGAAAATAAAGTAGGATTTTTTTCAAATAAATATGAGTATGGTGACCTCGTTTTTACTTGTGCACTTGTCCCACAAAATGCCAGTTTTCCTGATTTTGTACTGTTGCATGCATTTTTAGGAAAATTTGGACTTTATCTATCAAAATCTGATGCCTCTTCTATTTCTAATTCTAAAACAAGCAGCTCTGGCTTACTTTGGTTTATGTTACATACTGCAATATAACGTGTCAAACTATACCCAGAGCCGAGCCAAGGTTAGGTTTTAAACATTTTTGCAGATATTAAACTGCTGCACATTCTAACAAAACATTTCCAGATAGACAGATAGTACGACTTATATAAATAAAGTAATATTTTAAATTTAAAAACAGAAAGAAGTGCCTGTCCCAAATATTTGGCCAACAAAATAACGACCCATTAAAATAAAATGCGCCCCGTTTGCACAAGTCGTTGAACCAGATGTGTGCAACGGCTTACCTGGTGACGCGCTCTGGTGCTGCGTCCGATCCCC
>OMNM01031669.1:4729-15918 GCA_900302745.1 Parablennius parvicornis
AAAAAAAAAAAAAAAAAAAAAAATTTAAAACAAGAAAAAGAAATTGTGCAAATATTTCCGATCTGCACTGTTCAAACAGTAGAGTAGAAATATTCAGAAGCAGACGCGGTGAAAGTTGTCGATCTAGCCAAACTTTCCTCCAAACACTTCAGAGACTTACTCTCCTCGTATGAACCTCCACTCCTCAACATGTGGTGGTGATTTATTTTTTTTAGTTTTTAAAGATGGTAGCGGCTGGCTTTGTCTCATGTCTTACTTTTCTTGACCTTCTTCTCTTCGTCGTTTTCGCCGGCGCCGAGCAGAGTGAAGATGATGCCAGTTTGAGAGTTAAGGCCGACAGCAGACACCACCATCCGGCCTGATCCCTCCATCACGTGGGTCCCTGAGGAGGATTTCACAAACAGTCACCACAAAATCATCTTTTCAGGCACTGGGCTATAGTTTCTTCCTCAGATACTTTACAAAGAATTACTTGGTCGACGGTTGCAAAAATGTTTGTGAATACATTGAAAATACATTAACAGTCAGATTGATTTTGCTAAAAATAACTAAATGTGATTTTACTCTTGAGAAAAAGAGAATCTGTTTGTGGTGTTCATGATGTGCGACGGTTCTCAGGAGCTCACCGGAGAGCAGCATGGGGTCCTTCTCCATTGATTTCCGAACCTGGTCGGACTCCCCTGTCAGAGAGCTCTCGTCAATCTTCAGGTCGTTGCCTTGGATCAGGATGCCGTCGGCAGGCAGCAGGTCTCCTGCAGGCAGAGAAGGTCAGGTGGATTTATTCTCATCAGCCCCGCTGTTGCATTTAATATATTTCTCCAAACAGCTTCAGTATAAAACACATTTTTCCTCCTCGAGTCTCAAAAAGCTGGACCTTAAGAGATTAACATCATGAATTTACTTGTAAACTTTAAACATAAATCTTTTGTTAAAATGTACAAAAGGACTTTAATTTTAAATGGAGCTAAAATGTTCCATATAAACAATCCCAAAATAAAAAGTAAATGAGGCTCAGTTATCTAACAAATTCAAGCTTTCACCAGGTTTAAGCAAAAGTGCCACAGCATCTACGGAAACCTGCAAGGAAAGAAAAGAACGGAACACAAAAAATGCCCCAAACTGTGGAGGATTAAAAAAACGTGATTTTGTAAAATAAAAATAGCTTTTAGCTATAAATTTTATATATATATATATTCATAATTTCCTTTTATGCATCACTTAGACTTAACAGCTGCTCTTCAGGTTGAAACCTTCGGTTCAGCTGTAAATGAGCCAAAAATCACACAAAACCTTTAACAAATGAGTGACGTGTTTTTAAAGGGCCAATGTGTAGGAATGAATACGTCGACAGATACATCTGCAGTACACTGGGTGGAAGTGTTGAATCACCTTTACCCCTGTAAGTCTGTAACTGCCTTTTGACTTTACAATCCGGCTCGTGCTTGTATCGGTGTAGTGCAGCCTCTCACTGTGAAGAAGCAAGGCGCTACAGCCATTGTTATGTTGACTTCTGCTTTTTCTTTCAGTGACTTGATTCACCATCGTGAGGTGTCGACGTGTAACTGGCTGACAATGTTCGGCATACAAGCAGTGAATCACGTCTTTCAGACTTGAAGGCTTGTAGCAAAATAGATATACAATGAACAACTTCAATTTCACACCGTTAATGCTCATGTTCCATGTGTGTTTTTCATACCGTATTTGATCTGAGCGATGTCTCCGACTACGATCTCAGCCACAGGAATCTGGATGACCTGACCTTTGCGGATGACGGTGAACTTTTGTTCCTGCTCAATGCGGCTCTGCAGCCCCCTAAACTGTTTCTCCTTTGACCAGTCATTGAAGGCCGTCACCAGGACCACGATGATGACTGAGAACAGGATGGCAGCGCCCTCGATCCAGCCAGCCTGAGCCTCTCCCTCGTCCTCCACTCCGCCGGCGACCTGGCCACATGCTGTGGGCAGAAAAAAAGGAGAAAAGGAGACGTTGAACCTCAAAATCAAACAAACCAATGCAACCACTGAAACTCACCACGGAACAGGCGAATTAACCACAACAAGAGAATAACCAAGACGGGAGAGTATGGTCGGATTCAGTAGACTTGTGTTGAGGTGATATTAACTTCAGGCTTGTACAGAAAAACAATATGCAATTCGATATATTTGAATACAGAGTGTAATGAATCTGGATCGTCCCATTGGTGAGGACACAGGTTAGAGACACAAAATAGTATAAAAACAGTGTTGGCCTGGAAGAAACTGCAGTTACAACTTTGATAAATAGAGACACTTCAATAGTTACTGCGATGATTTACTTTTTAATAGTATTCATCTGGTCAAATAATCAGATTTCTGCAGTTGTAGTGTTGCTGTGGCACATTAGCAAGTGTGAGGCTGAAATCACATCGATTACTGTGAAGAAGTTTCCTAATCTGGAAGTTTGCACTAAAATTTGTGATAACTTAATAATGTAACTTAAAGATGACTTAGTTCAGAATTAATGAGACTCCTCCAGTAAACAGAAGTTTAGTGAAATAATATCAGAGCTATTCTTCATCGAAGATGCTAATGCTAAAGCTAACAGTGGGCACAGTGAGCAGGACGGAGTGGAAGAACTGTTATACAGCTACATGACAAAAAAAACCTTAAGTCATTTCAATTGTTATTGACTTCACATCAGCATGGACTCTGGTGACGGTGGAAGAAGCTACTTTCCAACACTGCTGATGTGATTTGATTGATCACTGACTTGAAGAAAACTGAAACAAAATGTCTGAGTGTGTAAGCGGAGCATCCAAAGTGTAGGTGTGATAACACCATAATATTCTACTGCATCATAACATTATTCTCTTTCCACATTAAACATATACAGGGATCAAAATTATAT
Organism: Parablennius parvicornis; assembly: GCA_900302745.1. Classification (NCBI taxonomy): domain Eukaryota; kingdom Metazoa; phylum Chordata; class Actinopteri; order Blenniiformes; family Blenniidae; genus Parablennius; species Parablennius parvicornis. The sequence goes on from OMNM01031669.1 coordinate 7,616, forward strand.
ATTGGTTGAAGAATATTGGCAACTAGAAAATCAAGCGTTTTTTTTTTTGTTTTTTTTTCTTAAGTGAGTGCAGAGAGGTAATCACACCATAGTTTGAGAATTTAAATTAGTGCTTAGTAAGTCCTCTTTAAAAAAAAAAAAAAAAAGAGTATCACAGCTTTTGGAACAGATGAGTCTTTCTCTTCTTGATTTTAGAATTTGAAGATCACTTGATGCTCTTGCGTATTTTTAGGTTTTGTTTTTGAATGCCAGCACATCTTAAGATCCACAAACACACTTTTTTGTGATGTTCAGGTCAGGAGACGGTGACGACTCTTCTAAAACTTTCCTTCCTCTTCAAGTATTTTGTTACAGACAGTAAGATGATCGTCCACTTTTAGCTTCACCGACAGTGCGGCTTTTCTGTGCTGAACTTGCAGATATTTATTCACAGTTCCTCAGTCTAACAGTTCCTGTGCCACTGGCTCCAGTCAACCACAGGACAGAATATTTCAAAGGCCATATTTAATAGTTGGAAACGTCTTTAGCAAATGGTGCCTGATCATCGTGTTGCTGAGTGAACCTGAAAAGCTACAATTTATCGGAGCCGTCCAGCATCACTTAGTTTCTTTGCAAAATGACCCTGGATTTTGTGACGTGTTGGCGGACGAGCTTTCCTCCCACTAACTCTGTGATGTCGATTCTGCTTGTGAGTGAAAGTGGTACGCTGAGACAGGGCAGCGCCACACCACTACCGGTGTGTCAGCGAAACCTCCCTACAGCTCCTCAGCACAGATCTCTTTCCTCTTAACCGCCACGACTGAATGACATTTCAGACCGTGGAAATTGCAAGCCGAAAGTGCTTTGATTTCTTTTTATAGCCTTCGTCTGCTCTGTAGGCATCCTTCATTTTCAAATCCTCAGTCAGCTGCTGAGACGACTCCGCGGCTGCACGGTGCTACCATGACGATCAGGTCATCTCTCAAACCCTGAAACGGAATAGAAGGATGGTTCGTAATGGACGTTTTTAGTTCTCTGTACTTGTCGAAAACACTTTGGAACGCCCAACTAGTTGATGACCGAAGTGACCAAACATCACATCTTCTTGCTTCAGTTTTATTTTATTTCAATAGTTCAAAAGTACCAATGCACATAATTGTGTCTTATTTAATACTTATATAAGGCTAATATTGGTTGTTCTTTTCATTTTATAACTTTTAAAACACTTTCCTAGGGAGTCACTGGGAAATCCTGAATCAAATGAAATTTACTCATATAACTGGCTTCATTATATATAAAATTGTCACTTTTTTTAATGAAATTGACTTTTATTACATTATTGGTTGTGTCAATCATTTTGGCTCGCAGAACTAGCAATTTCTACCTCACAAAAAGAGCGCTAATGAAAAAAGAAATTTATTTATTTACTTATTTCCTGCATTCAAACTGTAGAGCAACAATAGGCTCTGAAAATAATGTAAAAAACAAAACAAAAAGTCAATTTAAGGCTCAGTTCTCAATAGTAGCGCTAATTTCTCACAAGACCTTTTAGGAAAATTGGTTGTTCACCTGGGCTCTAAACCAAAATAATACCAAAGAAGAGGTCAGTGCATAATAATCTTTTTTTTTTTAAGTAATAAGAAAACTTACAAAAATACTTATTTTAATACCAATAGAAAGGAAAACCAAAGCATATGTTTATTAATCAATCTACTATAAAGTACAATGGGATATTTTTTAAATCACAAATAATTAATCTATATCTCCATATTGATCAGATCGAATGATCAATATTAATTTTATTCCTTTTTATTATTTTAGATGGAAATCCAAAATCATTCCTGCTGTAATAAAATGTTGAAGAACTGCCTAAAGTTAAAAGTGTATTTGTACATAAATCTAAAAATCCAACTTCACAAACCTTCGCTGTCGCCCCCTGGTGGGTGATAGAAGGATAAGCCGAGCGAGATGATTGCAGCGATTTCCAGGATAATGAGCGTGACGTCCTGCAGCGCTTCCCACACGAGCTGCAGGAATGTCTTGGCCTTCTTTGGGGGGATGAAGTTCTTTCCAAATGAGGTGTGTCGCTTCTCCAAATCCACAGGGTTTCCAGACAGACCTGCAGACACAAACATGACACCTTAAGACTTAAGGAAGAGTCAACATGTGGTGAAACACTTGAGTTGAGCGTGATGTTCTGTAGACTCCAAGAAACAAATGTACGAGTTCCACCGAGTAAAACACGGCACATTTAAATCCACCAAAAAAGGTGTTTCTTGGACATTTCAAAGAGGACACGTGTTCTGATCCGATCCAATTTCATCCTGCAGCATGAAAACAGCCTCACACATTCAGCCAGAGCTGTGAAGAAGCAGAACTTCAGCCACAGGAAGGAGGAGAGGCCACGCGGCGGATGGTGGAGCTCGTACAGAAAGCTGATCTCAGCATCACAGAGTCAGTCTGGCTTTACATGAAGAGATGCAGGCGCAGAGCGAATCCACAGAGGACCACCAACTATCTGCCAAGTACCTTCGTAAACTCTGCACAAGTGTACAGAGGTGTGGCTCCGAAAGTAAAGAAAAAAAGAAAAAAAATAGAGGTTTTATGTTTGGTTCACTTTGTAGGATGTTAAATGATAAAAAAAACAAACAAAAAAACAAACACTTGTTCCATCATTAAAAGCATCTTCAAAGTGGCATCATGGAGAGTAAAGACAACCAGACGTCTGCTCCCTCTGCAACAATAATAACGGTGCAATATGTAACAATGTAATAAATGGAACTCATCATGTAATAACACTGCATTTTGAAATAATCTGTAGTAAAATTCTTGAAGACATTTGTAATAAACTTAGTGGCATTTCGTAATAACTTGTTACATATTGAAAGTTATTACAAAAAGGGAGCATGTCGAGCCACATTGTCAGAATAGTGCAATATGTAATTATGTAATAAATGTTTGTTTTTGTGTTTTTATGCTTTTTATCATCTAAAATAGTTACATAACATAATGCTGATTACATGTGTTTATGTCTTGCAAAATGTTAGTGCAGCCATGTTTGTCAGTAATTACTGAGTAAAGGTTTTGTTTCTAGCTTGTGAACACATCCTTCATTATATTGAAAACAGTTATATATGATTTAAGCTTCAGCAATAAAACATCTATGAGTTTAAAAAAAAAAATCTAATTAAGCAGAAATGCTCATTGTTATTTTGATGGGACGATGGATTTTCTCATTTTTGATGATTTATTACATCATGCACTAAATTATTACAAAATGCGGCATTATTACATGAGTGGAAAATGTATTGCGTACATTATTACATATTGAACCGTTATGACATAATGCGGCGCTGCAAACCTCAAGTTGTCCCAGGACCAAACTAGAGCCGTTCCCGGGCTAATTCCAGAACTTCTATCCAGACGGCCAGCAGAACATAGATCAATAATACAAATGTTCCATATATACTGACGAGCTGGTCAGAGGCAGCCGGCTGAATAGCAACATTTACAACACTGCAAGAAAAATTCAATCGGGCTGCCTGACAATGGCTGTTAGAGAAGCTCTCTCACCGTCTGACTTAACACCTCGGAATTCAGATTGGAATGAAAAATAGTGTGACGACGGCACATCTTTCGTCTGAGAAAGTGGCAGTAGATAGCCACCTCAAGATGCCTCTCTTCCATTGTTATCAGTCTCTACATGCAGCAGCAACATGTCAAAGGCAAAAGGCAGAACAAGTAGGGAAGTTTCAAAGTCAAGCAGACGTATATTTTGAGAGCAGGTTTCACAGACAACATGCGTCGTGCTGAAGCTGAGGTGTTGATTCCTACGTGTTTTCTCCGTCCTCCAACACACTTTGATTGTAATCCTTGGCTCATTATCGAGCTCTCTGCAGAGCTCGGTGATGACGCAGTGAAAACATTTTAGAACTGTGGCTTTCATAGACAATGAAACTACATTTCTATTAAAAAAAAAAAAAAAATCAGGAATAAAGACAAATGTCAACAACTTGGTGCTTCCTTTTAAAACAAAGTTTCCATCCAGACTCCAGATTCATGAGAAATGTTGTACAACACACATTTCCATTACAGTTTTGGTTGGTTGTTCATTTATTTCTTGATCTGTGCCAAATAATTGTGGTAAGAAAAAAATAAATATCTGATTTGCTTTTTCCTGCCTGATGACTCATCCCGCACTCGAGGGTGTTTACCAATGCTGCATCTAATAAAAATGCTAATGCAACTTAACTGTGTCTCCTCTGCACCAACAGCAGTGCCTGCTTTGGATTACAGTTCAAATTGGCAGGATTATGTAACACACATGGAGTGCAATAGGCTGCCGAAAGAGTCAATGAAATGAAGAACTTGCCCCCCGCTTTGAGGCAAAACAAACAGAAATGTGGAAATGTAACAATAGTTGGATATGAATTCCCTTTTTTTTTTTTTTTAATTGAGGAAATCAAAAAAAAAAGTCTGAATGGAGGGATTGTGTGCTGCAGTAACTAAAGTACACACACACACACACACACACACACACACCAGAAGAGGCTGTTTAGATATGAAAAGTCAAGCTTGACCCACTTTTGTTGCAGACTGCAGCATTTCCATAAGCATCATATATTCTGGAGAATCACCAGCATCGTCCTGTCCTACCCAGAAACAGGTTGTACAACTAGAGTCATCATTTCCTCTTTTTCTATCACATATCCTTTATCAAAATTAGATAAAAGGTCATAAAATGGTGCATTGAGATGCACCTATGTGGAACTAAATCAGCTTTGAGGAGAAGTGATGTTCTCCAGGTTTCACTGCAGCAGCAGTCAAAATGGCCCATCGTCACCACGAGGTTACAGACGCAGAAAGCAGTTATGGCCACAGGAAGAAGAAAAAAGAAACAATTGTAAGTGAATAAATTATTCTCAAGAGGTCAGTTTGGTGTGCTACAGGAAAGAGAAATGGAAAGAAGTTGTTTCCTCTTTCCGTCATTCTTAGCGTGGTTCGTCCAGTGACCCCTAAGTCAGGAACCACCGCCGCCGCGGTGTGTTCCTGATGAGTTAAACTGAACATCCCTCCTGCTGAACGGGCAATCTGCTGCTCCTCCAGAGCCAAGTGGCTCCACGTCAACACCAAGGGCAGAAACTCCATTTTATTTTTTGGGGGGGACGACAATAAACATTTAAACTTGTAGAGATGGAAACTTGATCATATCAACAAATACAGGAGCTCTACATGCCGACACGGTGTCAAGTTTTTATGATCAGAAAGATTACTATTGTCTTGTTGTAAAAAAAACAAGTCTGCACTGAAATCGTGATGAAATCTAGCGAGTATTGAAGATCTTTAATGGAGTACTGCTGCTCTTCACACCATCCTGTTATCAAGTGAACAAAAACAATCTGGCATTAACAATTCTAACTTAATAACTTTCACTAATCAACAGGCGATAAAATGATCCAAACCACTGTGAGCCAGGCGAAGGAAATTACTTGATCTCTTTAAAGTTATAAATGCATATAATTACTGCAATGTCCTCCAATTTTCATAATTTATTAGTGTAAGTTGGTTATGACTAAAATCCCCCGAGTTATTTGTGGCTTCAGTCAACACATCACTAACCAGAAAAGAACGACTTGGGCTAAACTTAAAAACTCAGCTTCCCCAGGCGAGAATCAAAGTGGACTAAGTTTGTTCCAAAAAATAGAAAACTGCCTCGAAAGTTCTGGAAGCATCACTCACAGAGGATTTATTCAACTAGTCGATAAGTTCAGTGGATTGAAAAAAAAAAATCACTGCCACATTTCACTTCCTGTCCCTCAGCGGAGAGTCTGCTCCCAAACAATATCTGTAAGTTATTGATTCCAGAGCGGTGACGGCCCGTTTCCAGCAGTGACTCACATCTAGCCGCTCACTCCTGCTCCATATAAAGACAATAAAAACAACAAAGGTTCCTGCCCGAGTCAGCCCGGACCCTTAATGCAGCAGGAGACTGGATCAGAGCTGATTACCTGTGCCTTTATTAAAAATAGATGCAAATGAGATTTTACACGCACCATCTGCCGTGTGCTCCGCTCAAGTCATTACTAGCAGGCGATCGTCAGCTCATCTGTACTTATAGAAGTTCAGAGCTGAGCTCTCTGAACACATGATGTTATCAATAGCAAAAGAAGTAACATCACAACAATGGAAGATGGTTTTCACATGGACTTGTGGGAGCATGTGACATTTTGAATGGAAGATAGTTCTACTGATGTGTATCCCTTCTGATAAATCTGGTCAGTAAAAGCTGAGAGTCTGAGTCTTGCTCTGCATGGCTATGCGGGTAGCAACATGGCTGCTGTGGATTCTTAGTGAAATTGGGAGATGTGCAGTGAAACGTGAGCTGAATGTCAATAGACGGCACTGCCAGGATTTCTCGTGAAGGCAGGCTCTGTAAGTCCGCAAGAACACGAGCCGAGACGTCGCACTATCCCCATACGCCTCACTAATGGCTGGCTCTTCTGTATCTCTGATGAATCTCCGAGTACGGGCTAAATGGAAAGTTCCTCTGCTCCTCCTCCTCAATCTCTCTTCATCCACCTCAGTATTTTCATCAATTTGCAGCAAACAAGTCAATCTACCAAAGTTGTATGTTTTGATTCGGTCATGGTTCTGCAGACCGTCTCAAGAGTCACAGAGAACTTGCTTATCACAACACATACTTTAATCTTACCTTAAAGTGTCTTCACCCAAAATGTGATGACCCTTTCTTTATGGGGCCGGGTTTTATACCAACAAGGATGACGGAGGATGTGAACAGATTTAGATCACTGAACCAAAAATCATGACAGGACACATTTTGGCTTCAGGGACTGGATCTAGGACACTTCAACATGTAGACATGAAGAAGTGGAAATCAAACCATCAACTCTGAAGCTCACAAACAATCTGTCCCCTCAACTCTCTCCAGAATACACAGACACGCATCACGTTTTCCTTTTGTTCCTTTTAGTTCAAATGTTTCCATCAGAACAGAATTCAGATTCAGTAGAATTATTAAACAATTGAACTCAACGTGACGGCGGAAAGTTGAAGGTTGATGAAGTTGGTGATTCGAGATGACGAGGATAAATTACATTTACGAAACAGACATGTGGCGAGGTGGGATTAGACAAAAAAAAAAAAAAAACTGTATCTAGTTGTACGAAATTATGGGGAAAAGGGAATAATACTGAAAATATAGCCTGGTCTCACAGGACAATGCCCTGAACCGAAGCAGTCTTAATAAACAGCAGAACAAAAACTAACAAGTGTCTCAAGCACTCAGAGGCAGACGTAATATTCAGGAAATATGCTGAAAATGGAATGGTGCGCCTTTAAACCTGCTCCCCACGGATGACATAAAATAGTTTGGAGCCAGATGATGATGTGAGACGAGATGGAGTGAGAATTGTTTGTGATGACGAGATGAAGAATGAGATGGGGTGAGCCGAGGTGACTCTGGCAGTGGTTGTTATAAAATAAAACATAATGAAGCGTGTAGTTATGAGCCTGAGCGAGATTAGATGATGGAAAATGAAAATCTCAAATTGAGTCAAGCGACGAACTAAATAACACTATAAATGAGAGGAAGTTATGAGAGGAGGAGAATCGCAGAAATGAAGAGGTGTGATGACTTGATATTACCCGAAACACCGGAAAAGTGTGCTTTATGTGAAACGGTGAAATTAGGATTAACATGAGGCCAAATAAAAAGAAAGGAAGAGATCAGAAAGAGAAAAGTACTGCTGAATAAATGTGTTTGAAATAGAAGAAAATGTCCCCCAATAATAAATATTACTAAATAATAATTACTACTCATAAAATAAATTAATAATAACAATCAAGAAGAAGAAGAAGAAGAACAGGAGAAACTTCCAAGTCCAAAACTATATATCAATCAACAGCTGTGAATACATAACAGATTGTAAAAAAGGAAATAATTTCCATATAATTTAGATGTGATACAAAGAAAATTTAAAATGGCAAACACGTTGCAAAAACTTACATACTTAAATTACTGTGTAGAAGTTTAGGTCAATAATTCCAAGAGTTCATTACATTCACTATTCAATCTCCAAAAAAGGCCAATAAGTAGTGTCATACTTGTATATAATTTTAATATATCTTACATATGTAAACACAAATTTAACATATAGATAATTCTGAAACTGGAAATTATGCAACTATCATTCAATAATTTATGGAAAAGGGGTTGGATTTAATAAGTGTCTTCTCACTTCTTCCCACCCCTTTTCAAATATGTTAATGGTGTCCAGAAATGTGGAATAATTCTTTGCTTATAT
>OMNM01031669.1:24039-37131 GCA_900302745.1 Parablennius parvicornis
CCTAACCAGCACAGAATGCATCAATGAGCAGTGTGTGTGTGTGTGTGTGTGTGTGTGTGTGTGTGTGTGTGTGTGTGTGTGTGTGTGTGTGTGTGTGTGTGTGTGTGTGTGCGTAGCAGTATTGATGGAGGTGACAGAGTTTCTCTCTGTAGTGGAGGTGCGGACGGACACATAATCAAACGAAGGCCAGACTTTAGTCAGCAGGTTCACCACTGCACAAAGAGTTGCTTGTACAAACTGTGAGAAACGACTGATCAAAAACTGTTCACAAGATTCAGCCGTCTGAATGGTAAACAGTGTCAGCACCAACAACCTAAAGCAAATATGAAAAGATGCAAAAGGAATGACAAACACAAGATGTTCAGAAGACTGCTTCTTGCAACAGAAAACTGAGTAAAGATAAATTGAGTAAAGCAGAACAGAAGCACACTAATGTGTGCTTGAACTTTAAACTGAAGGTATGTGTGTGTATGTGCATGTCTGCCATATTTAGACACATTACCATTAACACATTTCTGCAGAGGTTGGACAGAAGAAATAAACGACACTTTCTATAATGTTGATGATGTGCAATAACATCATTAAATATTTTACTCATGTATCCTCTTATCTGTCTTATGTCGGCTATGAACTGTGCGATTTTAACAATCTTATCAGTTCACCACCAGCAACACTGTGCAACATGAATGTAAATAACTTGTAGCCAAAACATAAAGTTTGCCGTGTGCAGATCGCACGAAGAAAACAAGCTGAAAACAAGCTGAAAAAAGAAACTACTGAACCATGAATGGAGCCTCGTCCAAATGGCTTTTATACGTTTCAGAAATCCTCCAAAACGTTTTTGTTTACATCCCGCATACTTTTTGCATTGTAGCTGCAAAGAATGTGTTTGTGTTTCACTCCAGAGTGGCGCCGATCATTACGTCATTTCATTCTGCATTTTTATTGGTCAGTTAGTTGACGTAGGTTACAGCAGCATCACCATCACCACTGATTTCTGACACTGTCCAAATTTGATCACAGGTTGTCTTTGGTTGCCATGACAACGGCTGTCATTGAACTGGTCTCAGTGGGTAGGACCAGCGATTCAGAGCTAAGCCAAAGATATCGCCACGATTATCTTTCGTCAAGAACGGACAGAACTCACAGTGTGTGGCGGGCATCAGGATAGTTACTCTCTGATCACACTCGTAGTGGGAGTTTCTCGCTTTGAAACGAAAGTTATTTTAGTGATTGTTATGTTTTGCACAAAATAGTAATTTTTGAAAAAGACATTAAACTGCAGAAAACGGTAAATTCCAGTCGGTATTCAATAAAATCTCCTGGAAATTCTAAGAAAAAGTCTGCAGATGCATCAGAGGCATCGTGGGTACAGGCTGATGTTCATGTAACGGGTCATTCACGGAGCTGACAGGAACACAGATTAATGAGACGCCCTTGAAATCGAAGCAGAGCCGAACCCTTCACTGAAGACAACAACAAGTAAACACTCAAGCTTCAGTAAATGACCCCAAAGTGATCTGGTCCTGCTAAACTATAGTGTCTTTCATAAAAGTACAGAGCAATACGTGTGGGATTACAAGAGCGATCGCTTTGTTTTCACTGGACCAAACCTGCCCAGCATGAACACGCTGGTAATCCACCTTCATTCTCTGGAGAATACCAGAGTCTTACGAGAAGGTCGAGCTATTAAGAGTCTTCTGTCATCACCTGGTTAAGCTTCAGTGTTTCAAGCCGAAACGTTGGAATTCAAAAGAAAAAAAAAAAGCTTTTCAAGTAAGTAATGCCAGCTTAATCTTTCCTCGAGCAGCAGAGAGATTAACCTGCACTGACGGAGTGATAGAAAAAAAACGCAGATATGAAATCACACGCTTTTCCACAGTAAGTATTTCTACATTGGATAGCTCTTTGGATACAGGTGTATTTACAGAAGTTTCTCCCTCAATCCTGTTTCTAACAGGCGTGGTCTTACACTACGTGTACACATTACCGCGTATATACAAATATGGAATATTTCTCCTTCTGAGTTTTCAAAAATTACATTGTTCACAACATAAATTTTACATTTACACAAACCTGCATAAAAACATGGTCAAGAGCTACTATGAGCATGTCAAACCTCTAGGTGGCAGTGTAACGAGAAGCATGATGCTACATTATCTCATCAGAATCCTGGAAAAAAAACACAACAACAAATGGCCCAAACTACTTCCTGTTCTTTCAGTTGTAAAGGTGCAAGTATGGGAGCATTATTATAGCAAAACTAGTTGTCGATGTACGAGACTGTCTGTCTGGGTCTCGATCCGTCTGTCCAGTCGGATTTGTCAACATATAAAACGTGTAAAGGGTCGTTTGTTTGGACCGATAGAAAAGTGGAGCTCCTCCTGAATGTAGTAGAGTACAAAACAAGTAAGATATAAGAAAATATTGACTGGGAATCGTGTCAATCAAAGGATGGCGACATATTGGACTGATTTGTTGAACATTAACTGTAAACGCAAGTCGCACACATAAGATAACGTTTCTGTCTTTTACTGTGACGTTAAACTTTAATAATATTGACGCTAACTAGCCTGTCAGGTAGCTACAGCACTGTGTGAATCACTGAGCAGGAAGCGTCTCCATGGTAACAGTTGCTGATCTCATTGATCTCCTGAACAAGGAGCCTTTCTCATCCACTTTGTGTGGGAAATTTTTTTTCCAGTTTTTGGGGATTTATTTGGAAACAGTTAGCCATTAACGTCCCAAAATGTATTGGATAATCCCTGAAGATTTCATGCCCTTTGGGTGAGTAGTTTGTGCTAAAAGTTGGTCAAATACATACATACAAACCAATAAATACATGAATACACACAAACGAAAACATAACTATCTCTGCCAGCATTGTTGACGCAGATAATTACAGACAATCTGAGGAACCAACATGTAAAATAGTTGTGAACCATTGACGTCACCTTGGTTGCCTTCACCCTGATTGAACATATATTATATTACACAGAGACGGAGCCTGGGACTTAATCGATGAATACATGCTACACCGCCTCTACAAAGGACTCAAATAACAGCTGTGACTGGACAGACGAGCTCTTCATCAAAGATTTTCTTTCCCCGTTCAAGCACAAACAAACAATCTGCACATCAGAAGGTTCCTCAGATGAAGCGATGCAGAGTTTTTACAGCCGTTAACCTGCTACTTATAATGATCCCACGTAACAGCCGCCAAGGCCGAAGTTCAGACTCCACATGTAAAACAACGTGTGAGAGCAGAACCGTGGCGAGGCCACACAAACACACACTGTGACCGAAGAGATTATATTCAATTCAATGTGATAAAGTAGCCGGAGAGGTCACTGCGCAGCGTCAGCGCTGATGGTTACGCTGCAAGTATTTTTAGATTTATCATCCGTTCCAGTGTTGCCAGATCAGATTGACAGTTTCCCGCCCAATCCCATCTTAAAACCCGCCCATTTCAATAAAAACCAGCCCAAATCACAAACCGCAGACAGTGGTCCCCCGCAGAGCGTCCATCCGGAAATCATCTACCACAGAAGCGGCTACCACGTAAAAAACCACTACCGTCTAACTGGAAAGACCTATCGAAAGTGATACCTTGTTTTTCTCCTCGCCGCTTCCCACACCTGTGGTGCTGAAAGACCAACAACGACCTGGCCGCACAGCAGCCAATTGAGTTTTTAAATTAAACGAACAAAAGCCATACAATAAGTGGGCTACAGTTCCAAAAATCAGTCCCGTACAATTAAGTTAATGTGACATAAATATTTACGCAGGATCAGCGTCTTTCCATTAACTTCAACAATGTTGAGAACTTGAAGAACTATTTACAGTCACTGGAAGCCAGATCAGCTGGCTAATACTTGGATGAATAAAACCTCCCCAACAGTTGGGGAGGTTTGAAAGTGGTGGACGAGAGAGAGAGAGCTGTTTCCACAATATTAAAAATCTGCCAAATATGGACAAAGGCAAAATTTTAATCACCTGCCCAATGTATTATTTCCTCACCCAACGTAAACAAAAATAGAACAATTGGGCGGAAAACCACCCAATCTGGCAACACTGATCAGTTACCTTCAGCTTAAGAGAATTTGCATCAGGACCACCTCATGCAAATGATGAGAGAAAGCACTCGTGTCAGCTCACAGTTACTCACCTTCTGCAGGCTGGTTGGGTTCAGCTGGGTTTTATCGATGATCTTTATTGCAACCTGGGAGCAAACAACAGGAAAACTATCAGTAAAGCAAACGTTTCTGACGAGCAGATTTAGTTTTTTAAATATCCATCTGGTTTCACCCTTTTTTGTAACTGATATGTCGTTTATTTGAGCACTGTGGATCTCATCGGCATGACAAGTGACAAGAAAAGTAATCTCCAGTCATAACTGGAAACTTTCACATTTTGTTAAATAGTCAGAGATTGCATGCTATCATGCTAATCACGATGCTAAATATACTTCACATAACTGATAATACGTATTGTAATGTACAGTGTTCACAGAAATCCAATGAGAAATCATCTTTATGTTATTTATGGTGGAATTAACATGATTTTGGTGACTGTTGCATTTACCTACATTTTAATTGTGTTGAAATATCATGCAATGGTGTTCATATCCCTCATGCATCATCACTTTCTTGCTTCTATCTTTTAATAGCATCACATATTTTCCAAGTATTCTAACCAGTGCCTATAAGCGCTAATACAGAAGTAGAACTCTTTCCTCGACTATATTAATGGACAGACAGCACAAAAAATAAATATCTTAATGTTAGATAAAAAATTTTAAATACCGAAAAAAAAAAAACAAAAAGGGAATTTATTTGTAAATATAGAGAAAATAGTGAAAATTTAAAAAGAAATAATTCTGATTTTTTAATAATATAGTCTGTTATCTACATTTATTTATTTAGAATTCTCCAATTTCATGCTGATCTTTTAACAATAAATGAGAATTTTTTTTTTTTTTTGCCGACTCGTCAAATTTACAAGCTGTTTTGGCATTTCCTCACCGGCTACTTTACCTTATCAGAATTGGTGGTGAAAAACTAATTAATCTTTCAAATGAATCATAACTGGAAACATTTATAATGTGAAGACGCTGTGGTTTCATGAGGACCACTGAGGAGGATTGTTTGATAATATCTGAGAGACGAATCCAAGATGAGATTCATTAAGAAATAAAAACATTTCTGTTGAAAAGCTTTTTGATATCTCCTTTAATAAACTGTATAACTAAACAACTCAGTTGTGGTTTCAGTGTGATGAGTGGGCGTAAAGGGATGTAAATAAACAAATAAGTCAATAAAATGTGGTAGTTATTGATTTCATGGAGGCTCATAAGTTTTTTCAATCAATTACATTAAAAAAATAGTAGATGCAGTAATGAGAAGATCGCCGTAACGTCACAACTTCATTCAGTAATCTAATTATTGATGGAAGGTGTTTAATGAAGTGAAAATTACAGAAGTTTATGAGGTGAAAATGTTGAAAACTTGCAGCTTTGCTCTATCTTGCTCACGGCACTAACCGCTAGTTTTAGAATTAACAGTTACTATTTCATCAACACCCTGTTTACAGGGTGAGTAAAGAAAACTTCTGTTGACTGTTCGTCTACACCACAACAACTTTTTGTAAATCTGTGAAAACGACTTCCAGAGTGGAAGAATTTCAAAATGTCCACGGAGGAAACGGCAGGAACCTGAGCGCCCCCTGCAGTGAGGCCGAGGTACCGACTGTCACATCGAGTGACCAAAATAAACACATATATTGTTTGTGTAAGTTTGTACTGTCTGGCTCAGCTTTAACTGTATTTGTAATTTTTTTAAGAAGTAGGATTGGTCACATTGTGACTCACTATACTGACCCACTCAGTGCCAACGACTCAGCCAATGTGTGAAAGCGACAATATTATGATACATTTTTAAGTGAAGAGTAACTGTAATCGGGTACATTTTTTAGTAGCTTTCAACCGCCGAGTGGACTGTCTGCTGCTTCGTGTGGGGGAAACAGTCGCTCTCACATGATCAGTCCTGGGGCAGACGCACAAAGTTTCCTCAACCGAGAGTTATCGGCTCAACTTATGTAGGTCAGAAGGGTTTAAGAGAAGAAAGATGGCAGTGTGTTGAAACACACAGGAGAGAAGACCGTGACTGAGGGGCCCTCACATTGGGAGGGTCTGGGACTCGGTTCAGTTGGGAGGCGGGGGATTTTACCCGCTTCATTTGGTTCAGGTGGCGTTGACATTCGCTTTTTGAGACGGGATCAAACCGCTTGGAAAAAGTCACGCAATTACATCAGCTGCTGGTTTGGGGGCGCTGAAGCCTGAAACAAACACTGACCAGAGGGGAAGTAAAGAAGAAACACGGCTCATTGATCGAAATCGGAAGTCCCGCTGCTTAAGCCCGTGGTGGCTAGGCTAGTTAGTGCGTGGCTAAAGGGTAGCCACAAACAACCGTGATCAGACCAGATATCGATGAGAGTCTTCCTCACTACTCCACGTCTGCCCACAAGATATTGATATCTTGATTAGCGGTTAGCTGTTTGTTTACTACCCAGAATGCATTGCCCACTACGACACGTCCTCCACCCCACCTGATTGAAAGACCCGTTTGTAAACGAACGGAGACCAAGCTTTTCAAGGGGACCGGGGATTGCTTGTTAGCTCCAGTTCAGAGTACATTCAGTGTTCTTGTTGCCCAAACAAAACGGTTTTCCCCTGAAGAGAACTCCGATCCGGATCAAACAGGTGAACGTGAACGCGCCTCGGGCCTCATCACTCGGCCGCATGATTCAGCTCTGTTTCCCAAACATGAAGCTACAGACACAACCTGAGCCGGGATTTTTAAACCTTCCGTGAAATAAATGTTCTTTGGGATTCTCCGTCTCCGCTCGTTTCTGTTGAACTCACCTCTCTGCCGGTCAGGATGTGTCGGGCCAGCTTGACCTTGGCGAAGTTTCCCTTGCCGATGGTCTTGAGGAGGCGGTAGTTTCCGATGTGTGGGTGCTCGTCCGAGCACAAGGCGATGGAGTTACGACATCGAGCGCCGAGCGAGCGGCTGGACCAGCCCGTTCCCTTCTCCGAGCGGCTGGCCGACAGGGAGGCATGCTGAGGACGACACAGAGAGAAAACTCAGATATAAATAACTACCACACAACATCTACAAATATGTAACCACTCGTACGAAGATGCCTGCAAACCTTTACTAACCCTCTGGAAGCATAAGACTACGATTACACTTTTATTGATAACATTAAAGGCTGTATTTAGATATTTAGATTTCCCCAAAGCATCTTCACAGCTTCAGCAGGACCATCAAAATGCAAATTAAAAATTCTCTTTCTAAACGTTTTCTAACAGTAATATATGTCCCAGTAGTCTGTACGAGGCTCCAGAAGAAGAGAAAATCTGTCGTCTCCTTCACATGCTCCATTTTTTTCTCCATGATGTCACAAGGGGTAATAACAACTCCCTCTGGTAGTGGATGCTCACTTTGACCCTCCCACAGGTAGATGCTTTAATGTTACGAGAAGGCGCCATTTTTCTCCAGGCAAACGCTACAGACACAGCTCATCAGTATTTAAAGGTACAGACACAGAAACAGCCTGTTCTCACTAGAACTCATAAGAGGGACATTTATACTGGCTGAAATTCAGGACCAAGGCGATTAGGGGAAATACACTTTGAATACAATGTTGTTGGACCTCTGACACCGATGGGAAATTGCTACAAAAATGTGTAATATGGGAGCTTTAAGATCGACAACATTCAGCATGATTTGGGTTTGTAGAAAAAGTTCAAATGAGCAGCAAAATAGAGGAATATAATAAGATACTTGTATTCAATCGTCCGATCGTATTTTTTATCCACATCTTTTTTAATAAAGTAACACAGGTTTGTGTTCCCAGGCCTCTAAAAGAGTCTTAATTCTACTCTATTCACAAAGACAGCAGAATAAACATGTAAAAAAGAAAAAGAAAAAAAAGCCACCCTGGTTGTTCTTTTTGTAATTGGCCCATATGATCCTTTATACAAAAGAAAAAAAAAAATCAAATAAATTGGTAGTTGTAGACCCGAACCAGCGCAATGTGTGAGTAATGGTTAACATTCTGTTCAACAGAAAGAGAAACTCTCTCCTGGAGATCATCAAACATCCACTAAGAGAGACCTGGTGACCTGGAAGTCTGTTGTCACGTGACCACAAACTAAAGCCATAGACAGTGAAAGTGACCAGGTCTTGATCCTCGTGGTCTGAATTCCTCACATTCACAAGTGGCTGCAAGGCTGCCGACGTCTCCGGATGACGCACACAGATCCGCCCTGAAAACTCCGCTAAAGCCACAGCCGGATGATTTAAGAAGCAGCGCAGCAACGAGCCAAAGAGAAACTGCGAGTCTGCAAATCTGTGTGGCCTCGGAGGGCGGCTGAGAAAACTCAGCAGGAAGAGGATAAATCAGAGACGTGATCCTCCAGGACTGCAACAATGTGGGAGAATCCCTCAACAGGAACTTTGCAGCTTATTCACGCTCAGTGGAATCAAAGGAAATCAGAAAGCTATGTGCACTGGGTTCATCAGATCCTAATGGATTATTCTTTCCAAAAAATATGAAATTTTATCAAAGCTTTAAATGTTTTTAGTTAAAAAAAAAATAAAAACTAAAAAATTTGATAAATGGTGTGACGCTGGAAAAATACATTGTAAAATCAATGTATAAAGTAATTTCTAGAATCTTCCTGTAGCTTCTACTTTTCAAGACAAAACATCAAACTAGCAGTACATAAATCAGGTGAACATGTAATATAGTCAAGTGATAACAATAAAATTAATAGTTATGTAGATGATCTTTGATGTATTTGTGCTTCAACATTTGTCCTTCCAAATCACAGTGCTCTCTCACTTGCCCCATTATTTACACTAGCCGTTTAATTTATTTCTATATCACAAGTGTCTCTGTTTATTGTTGGGTTTTTTTTTTGCAATTTCCCTTTGATTTATGTGCTTTTGAACTCCGACCTTGTATCCACCAGACAAGTAAAAATGCTCTCTTTCTCAAAATGATTGGGTAAACAAACGATTGTTCTTTTTTTATTCAGCAGAACGTGGCTAATACATTTGTTTATTCAGTCAGTCTTTTGCAATACGTATATTAGAATGGAATCTTTATTGTGGTTGTTGGGTTTACAATATGTTTTAATGCCAGTAGGTCAGTGCAACAGTCGAAGAGTATAAATATTGTTAATATCATGACTGGCGCCCATCAACAATCAAGACTCACATTAAGGATTTCAACTTTATTTCATGACTGAGCATGAGGAAATCAGCCAAAACATGCAAATGTAAAGTTCTTCATTAATCTAAATGCAGGGGATATAAATTGCATCCCCACCTCCAATAATAGTAATTATCCAGAAAAGGGGGACTATACACATATTCCTCCATCCTATTCAGCAAATGGCACCCCGATGATGTTGAAAACCTCTTAAAGGAAGTGATTTCTGCTGGCCTGACGCAACCTCTGACAGTCGGACAAGGACTCAAGACTCTTAATCCCACCATCTGCCCTGCCGAGCGTCTGCAGGAAACACAAACATCCCCCAGAAACAGAGCGGCGAGGACATTTCACCTGCAGCAAGGACGACAAGAGGAACAAGGAAACGATAGGAAGCAGGAAGCTCTGAGGAGGCCTATTATTTTCTGTCCTCGAGCCACAACAAACGTTTCACGAGAACGCTTTTATTTATCTATTTTTTAAAAAGCTCTTCTTGTCGGTTTGTTTAACAAATACCAGGGGCTTCAACAGAGAAATGACAAAGTATGTCGAGTGTTGGTATTTCTTAGACTTCCTGTTTGAAGTGACGCTACATTTTACTATATATTTGATTATTTTCCACTATTTCTATGTTCTTGTTGAATATTCTTTAGACTTTTACCCTGTTTTGTGGAAATAAACTTTCGAAAGAAACTACGATATGATACAATGTTGTACTTAATGATACAATAAGATACTTTGCATGTAACTTTAGTTTTTATACCAGATGCTCTTCCTGCCATAACCACAATTTAATCCCAGGTCCTCTGCACTAAAAATTTTAAATCATTAAAAGTGTATTGGAACAATGGACATACACCTTTTTTAGACCTCTGACCTCAACGGAATATAAGAAAGCGTTCATTAATTTCATTTCATGTTACAAAAACAAAGTGTTTCATATCGTGACCGCAGCCTGTTCCCTCTTTATTCTTCAGTTTTTTGTTTGTTGATGTTTTGCTTTGTTTTGGATCCAAATGTTTGTAAAAGGTTAATAAAAGAAAAATAAAAAGCTAATTAGATAAATAACAAAAAAATAAATAAAAATTCTAATGTATTTTGATATACAAAGAAAGACAATATATTATAGTTATAAATATTTGACACAGGACATTAAGGTGTATTGCATCACATTACAATTACCTTTTGTGCAGTTGCCACACTGTTTTTCGTAACTTGCGCATTAGATTTGGCTAATATTTACAGGGTTGGACCCAGCTCCCTCAAATGCAAGGTTGAGACTTAAACTGGGAAGTCACCATCGGGAAAATACAGTAAACACAACACCATAAGTTCCAATACAATGCCATCTATTTTAATATAGTAGATATATTTTATACCAACAGGTATATTTCAGTATTAAGATTGAAAGAGGGCATTAACAATAAGAACAGGGATATTCATCGAGGAGTAATGAAACAATACATTTAGGTTCGCGTGTTGCACATTTCACTGGTGAAACTCGGCTCAAACCGAGGCCAAGAGGAGGCGGAGATTAGAACAAAGCCTGGTGAATCCATCTCAGGATCTCTGATACATCATCCCGTCTCACTCTCATAATCTTTGCCGTCATTTAAACCCCGTAAATCGGTCCATAAACAAAGCTGAAGGTCAGAGCTAGGGAGCAAAACGCCACAAAACAAAGAACATGTCACTTCGTGAGGACTGACAAGGAAATAAGAGTAATTAAAAGCTTCCAACCAGCAGCCACACATCAGGCTCAGTTTACAAGTGAAACCATTGTTTCACTGGAATTCATGACGACCTGAACATGTCCACACGGTGCAATCATTTCACATTAATTGACATTTTGTTAAGCCCCGCCCCCGAATGCAAAGGAACCAACATCACTGAACAATTTGCGTTCGGCCAATTAGGCCCCCGATTCACGATACACATACTCAAAGTTGGGGGTGAGAATCTGTTCCTCTTTGTCCAGGATGTAACCTTCCTTCTGCTTGGTGCCAGCTGGAACCGGTTTCTGCCCCATGTTTCATCCCCAACTCTGATAAAAACTGATCGCTGGATTAAAAATGTTTCCTTGAGGAGAACTGTACAACCCATGACAAACACGCAGTGTACTGATTTATTCACACACACACACACACACACACACACACACACACACACACACACAGATCAGGGGGTTGATAAAAAAAGCAAACAAAAAAACCCACGTCACCTTGAAATGCAGCCACTGTGAGAAACACTGCGGTGAGATCAGAACGCCTCATGACTTTCCCACCATACATGTGACACTGAGATGAACTTCAGCACTAAAAGAGCTTCTGATGAAGGTGAAACTCACAGAGCCACATGTTTTCTTGGGAGTAGCAGAGCGTTTCATTGAACAAAGGCCCAGAGACGGTGAAGGAAACCAGATATCAATGAAAGTCTTCCTCTCCACTTCTTCATCACTACTCCACGTCTGCCCACGAGACATTTTCGGCGTCTGCTTCTTCTGATTTGTGCAGTTAGTTCACTTTGTTTGTTTACTATCCAGAATGCATTGCATACTATTTCACGTTCCCTCACCCCGCCCGCTGGAAAGACTGTTTGTGCTCGACCAAATGTGATTGCGCCCTTAGGCCCCGTTCACAAGTCAGGAAATTAGTAAAAACTGTGATATCTCAGTGTGTTTTGGCCTTTTGTTTATATGTAAACGAAGAGGTCAACAAAAATTATCCCAGTTGAAGCCTCTGGCCTCTGCCTTTACGTTTTCATGTAGACACTCAGGGAGGACGCGGAGTTTTAACGTCACAGTTAGAGACTGAAGCGTCATCTGCATCTTATGTGTGCGACCTGCGTTTGGCGTGTTCATAGTGGCTCTCAACCAGGTTTTTATGAGGGTTTGTGTAGATAAACTCTATTTTTGAAAACGATCTGGTGTGAACAATGTTATTTTTGAACACTAAAATATCCGTTTTTGTAAACACCTGACTGTGTGTAAAGGTGAAGAAGATCTTTCTGTAACAAAAACTAGGAGAGCAAAGAAAAGAGCCGAACTCTGAGGGGGGCAATTGACTTTGAGAGGTTCCTAAAAACTGGAGATAAAGTTTCTGGAGTTATTCACATGTCAGAGACTGGAGCCTCTGGAGCTCCAAGTGGGAGAATGTGAAGCAGCCCCAACAGCTGGAGTTAATATGCAACAAGTACAAAAGCTCAAACTAACTGGAATAAGATCCAGGATTACTTCTTGCAGATATCCGACTGTATACATAGAATATAAAACAACCGTCTCAGAATCAGTGTCCACTCACAGGTTGTGTGCGCCGAGTCACCTTCAACAAATATTTCATCACTTTATTTTACCCTTCTCTTCTCTGAACTCTTGATTATCCAAACCTTTCCCACCTCAACATTTCTTTTCGAGGATTTAGTTATACTCAGAGATAAACACTGTGTGATTTCTGAATGAAACATTAGATTTTGCAACTGTTTACAAGTGAAAAACCTGTTTACAGAAGATTGTTGTGTAATGAAAGTGTAAGAATTCAAAATAAAACACAAAGATCACATCATTTTGTGTCTCTCGAAAAATACTGTTGATGTATTTTGTGTTGTTTTGTTAAACCTTTACAATTTTAGTCGTTCCTTTCTTCCTCTGTAGTATAACAAAAGTAATGTGAGCAGTACAATATTGCAGGAGTAGTGTACGTCTTTATGAACAATATAGAAATCCAGCAGTGCTTTGTCCAACCTTCCTCCTCTCCTCCCCGTCCTCACCCTTCCCCCATTTATTCACCCCTTCTCCTCAATTCGTCCCACCCA